>CAUYSK010106221.1:0-19540 GCA_963575035.1 Avahi laniger
TTTTAATTTATTTCTGCATATTATGGGGGTACAAATGTTTAGGTTATGTTGCCCTTTCACCCCAACCCCATCAGAGCTTCTCGCGTGTCAATTCCCCAGAAGATGCGCATCACACACAGTAATCATGATCTCATTGGTTGCACTGATCAACCCCTAAGTGCAAATATAGGAAGATCATTTAAGGGGCATAAGGCAGACGGTAGGGTGGAGGAGGGGATGGGTATATTCATACATAATGAGTGCTATGCGCACCATCTGGGGAAGGGACACGCTTGAAGCTCTGACTTCAGGGGGGTGGGGGGCAAGGGCAACATACATAACCTAAACATCTGTACCCCCATAATATGCTGAAATAAAAAAAAATTAAATTGCACTTCAACTGTACATATTTGTTTTCTATACTATATTATAATTTTTATGTATGTAACTTGTTTAATAGGTATAAATTCTTAGGTGGCATGAGCCATATTTAATACATTCTTATACCCCCATTTCCTAGCCAGTACTTTGCTCATAATTGGTGACCAAAGAATATTTATTAAATGAATGATTGCTAAGTTTTCCTGAAAACATTTCTCTTGCTATTGTTGTCTCAAACTCACTCAATTATTCTGATTCCTGATGCTTATGAAATGTAGAAAAGATAAGGTATTGATCATGTCTAGATTAGAATGGTGGTGAGATAAATAGAAATAAGAGGATGGGAAGCTGCCATATTTACATGATCTTAAGAATGTTTAACTATAAATAAAATAAATAGAAGATTTTTTTCTGAAGAGATAGACAAGGAGTCTTAGATAATTGAAATAAAGGGAATACATTTATTTCTCAATGAATATTTGTTCAAACATACATGATTTATTCTGACAAATATCTAATATATTTTTGGTTCCCATAACATAATTTATAAAATCATTTACAAGTTCAATTTAATCTATATGGAAATCATATTGCATATCAGTCTTGCTATTTTTTTTTTTTTTGAGACAGAGTCTCACTGTGTTGCCCGGGCTAGAGTGCCGTGGCATCAGCCCAGCTCACAGCAACCTCAAACTCCTGGGCTCAAGCGATCCTACTGCCTCAGCCTCCCGAGTAGCTGGGACTACAGGCATGTGCCACCATGCCCAGCTAATTTTTTTATACATATTTTTAGTTGTCCAATTAATTTCTTTCTATTTTTAGAAGAGACAGGGTCTCGCTCTTGCTAAGGTTGGTTTCGAACTCCTGAACTCAAACAATCCATCCACCTCGGCCTCCCAGAGAGCTAGGATTACAGGCGTGAACCACTGCGCCTGGCCCAGTCTTGCTATATTTAAAAGTGCTTCCTAATGAAAAGTTCTGACATAATAGAAAACATTTTAATTCTTATATAAAAAGCAGTTAAGTTGTAAACTTTCATTTGTATTTAATTGGGAAGCATTATATCACTCTTTCACGTTTGTCAGTGGATGTTATATGTTATATAACTTCAATAAAAATAAGGTGCTACCTTATTTTCAATTGTAATTCACACAGGCCTTTTTTCCTTAATAATACAAATTAGTTGACATAATACTTTAGGTGATGTGTAGGATATATAATAGATTTTAATTTTTAAGCAGTTTTAAGATACCTATACATATCCAGGAATCCAAGTATTGGAAATAGACTCCTTGAGCCTCCTCCAAATAAAGCATATAAGACAAATATAAACTTTGCAGTACGACCATAGTAGATTGTTTTTAATTAAAAAATGATGGCCCCTTTAGATGTCACATATTATGACCTGGAGAAAGTTTCTTAACCTCTCTACGGCATAGTTTTCTCATCTGCTAAGCAAGGAGGGCCCTCACCTTCTACCTCCCAGGGCTGATGTGATTATTAAAAGCCAGTGGGAATCTTCACAAAGTAAGTGTTCAATAAACAGTTGCTATTACTATTACTGGCAACACATGTAGTGTCCTAGGTGATTTCATAGATCTCATCCACTTTTATGGTGTTATATGATTCCAGGCATCAACTCACATTTAATACTCAAGGCAACAGTAAATCTTATTAGTAGACAATGTGCTAGTCACTACCTGTGATAGAAAAATGTGACAAGGCCTCAGCTCTCAAGGAACTTAAAATGTGATTACAAATGAACGCACTGAATCACTTAGCAAACTAAAAAAAAGTATACACACTGGTTGCTAAATTGGATTCCACCAACTCTTTATTACAGAGATTCAGAGATGGTGGCAATACGTGAAGGCTGAAAGGAATTAAATTTTTTAAAGGAGACAGAATTTGAGCTTGCCTTTAAAGTAGTGGTTCTCATACTTACTGCCCATTAAAATCACCCTCAGAGGCTTTTAAAAATCCCCATACCCTGGCTTTATCATAGAATACTAGAATTTCTGGAAGTGGGATTCAGGCACCAGTATTTTTTTCAAGCCCCTCACATGAGTCCATTGTGTAAAGTTGAGAGCCGCTGCCTTAAAGGGTGAGTAGGTTTCCCCTAGAGGAAGAGGAGATAAGGGGGTCATTTCAGGGGAAAGAGCCACCTGAAGCGATTCATGGAGTAATAACAGACGCTTCTGGTGTGAAGGACAGTCAGCAGCACAACTAAGTGTCAGGAGGCAAAGTAGGGAGTATTAACAAAATGTTTGGAAAGTTCTAGTTGGGCCAGATATTTAAAATCAAAAACTTTAGACTCACTTAATTAAAAGGGAAATTTTAGTGTAATATATTAGCAGAAAGACTTATTAATACTACTATGCATACTCAAAATAACTCAAGAATACTAAAGGCGGAATCAAAGCACAAAGTTAGAATATCTGAGGCTTGTTTTCCATTGGTGGAGATGGTAATTCTTAACATTCTTGTGATTTGCTTAAGGTCTTTACATACTCTCAAACACCTTAGTCTCTTTAATTCTGGAATAGTGATTGTCAAACTTAGTGACACTCTGAGATCACTTAAAGAACATTTAAAAATAGTGATGTCTGGGTTCTACCTCCACAGATTCTGATGCAACTGGTCTTGTGTGTGACCTGGGCCTGGAATAGTCCAAAGGTCTCTCCAGATGATTCAAATATGCAATCAAGGCTGAAAACCAGCGGTTCAATTGATGCTTCTTAAATTTGACATGAATAAGAATCACTTGGAGATCTTGTTAAACCACAGTTTCCTTGGCCCCATTCCCAAAGATTCTGATTTCCTAGGCTTGGGGTGGGGCCAAGAATTTGTAATTGTAACAAGTTCTCATGTGATACTGAGCACGCTGGTCCTTGAGTCCTTGTGCTCTAATTCAGTGTTCTCAAATTTAAGCATGCGGCACGCCAGAATCCCCTGGAGAGCTGGTCAAAACGCAGACTGCTGGGCCCCAGTGCCAGAGTTTCTGAGTCAGGAGATCTAGTTTGGGGCCTGTGCAGGTCTAAGTCACAAGTGATGCTAATGCTGCTGGTTGGGGAAGCTCTCTTTGAGAATCACTCTTCCGGATACAAAGTAATTACTCTCTATTATTTGCACTATTTAAAACTTCCCTTCAATTCACTATTATATTTCAAGACAACATCAACACCAGACGCCTTATTATAGAAGGTTAGTATTGTGCCCTTGCATTAGGCACAGGACATAAATATTTTTCCTGTCTTCTTGGATACACGGCTGCCCAGCACAAAGTATCCATCTGACAGCATTCAGCAAATTGATGGATTGTCTGTTGTTTGTTCTGCTCCTTACCTAATGGTTCTTTTATTTAACTAATGACTATAATTCTCATTAGACGCTGATGGAACATTAAGATTTTGTTTGTGGAACCTGGCAACACTGCCCCTGGAAGGACATCAGTTTATGAGCATTACCTGGACAGCAGCACCCAACCCTCCAGCTGGCCTGAGCAGCAGGTGCTAGTGCTGTTAGTAATGTCAGCATCAGAAGACAGTGGTTTTTCTGGCCATTGCAGATATTTTGTAATTTAATTCATGAATTACTTCAGTTTAGAGATACATAAAGTGACCTTCTGTTAAGTAATCTGCAGCAATGAAATTTTAGACAAAGGAAAGCACCTTTGTTTTAGCCTAATGGAAAGCAATAATTCAAGAATCTGGGTATTCTATTATGTTCTGTTTCACTTAAATGTCCTTGCACTTCTTGTTCTGAAAGCCCCTCCATTTTCCTCCTGTTCTGGATAACCCTTACTCATCTATGTTAAGATCCAGATGAAGATGGCACCACTTGAGTGAAAACTTTCCCAAATGTTGTATCTCCAGTCACAGTGCCCGCCTCTGTGCTGCCTAGCTCTTGGTGTGTATTTGTATTATAATGCATATTCCACTGCATGAGAACTGAGTATCATCCAGCTCCCCTCTCCAAATGGCACCAGCCTTGGGAACAGAGGCAGTATCTAGCTCATCGTTCTCTCTCCAGCACTTTGAGCAGTGTCCAGCAGAGATGAGGTACTTGGTTAACATCGTCTGCAAAGAAGTTCTTTGAAGCATTGATCTCTACCCTCTGTTGTACTTCCTGATCTTTCCCCGATACTTGTAGATCCCTTTGTATTTCCCCCAGACATACAGCTTATGACCCTTACTTTCAGTGATGATTTCATATGTCTCTGTGCTAGCCCTGACCATAGCACTACAAGGATCTATTTTGTTTACAGTTTTATCATTAGCATTTTTAGAATTTATGGCACATATAGATTCTCAGTAAATATCTGTCAGATGAAACCTATGTTTCTGTAAAATGCGCTGTTAAATGGGATTTTAATATTATGCTAACTTTTCTGAAGTTCAAATTCCATCTGTGTGACCCAGTAACCTTGCTCATTCTTAAATAGAAAAAACAATGAACATTTGAATTGGTGACATTTAATAATATGGGCTGACTATATCTTACACTGCTTACCTTCTTAAAACCCCTCTTAGAGTCACTGCGGTATTTTCGAATACACTAAAATGCACCATGGCCTTAGTCATAAATGACACAGGTATGACACAGATAGTACAGAAAGGTGCATGAGATCATATCAGGTGATCTGGATTATAATTCTAAATCTCACACCATCTTGCTCTATGGCTTTAGGCATGTCGATTTAATTCTCTGTGTCTCTGAAATGAGAGGCTTGACTACGTGAGTTTACATATTTTTTTCCAAGTAATTTAAACTGCTGATCTTCAGTATCCTAACCTGTAGCATGAAGACAATAATAGTAACTATCTTTTACGGTTGGTGTCAGAATTAAATGAAATGAGACAAGTACTTGGGCCAGTGCCTGACATGCAATAAGCACTCAAAATAGTCTCTGTGCTACTACTGCTATTGCTGTTGCTATTATTGTTATTCTTATTTCCATTTCTGCCTTTCTATAATTTCTATAATTCTAATACAGGCAAATTGAAATTATTGACTTACATGGTAAAACACTGTAAAAAAATTAAAATGGCAAATATAAAAAAGCGTTTTACATTGTATGTATTCGTTTGGCAAATGTTAATTGAATTCCTGGAAGTGTTCTGCGGCTTGGAACACAGCAGTGAATGAGTCCTAGTCCCTGTTCTTTACATACACAAAAAAATGGAGCATATAGTCTTAGGTAGTGATAAGGGCAGAGATTAAAATAACACAGGTTAAGAAATAGAAAGTTAAAGCTGGGAAGGGGTGAGGGAAGAGGCAGGGAGTGGGGACAGTGACCCAGAAATGACATTCAGCAAATATCCTCTGAATCCTGAGATCATATATATCATTGCATTGGAACAGAAGAAAGAACATAACTTTTCAGGAAAACTATTTCTAAAAAGATGTACCAAAAATGTATACAATCAAAGTGCCCTACTAGGTGTCAGATACAATGAGGATTAAGGCAATGGAGATACAAGGAGGAAACTCACAATATACTTAGCGATAAAAAAAAAAAAGAGCGATAAAAAAAAAAGAGCCGCTGGTGACCAATGACTTTAAAAATATACAGTCAACTGCGAGATGTTTTTTTTTCTTCCAAGAAGATGTGGAAAGAGTCAATGAGTAAGACTGAGAGGAGAGACCATTTGAATGAGCAGCTGAGAGACATCTTCCACCTCCAGATCCTCAAGACTGATGGGGATGGACTTGTGTCCCTTCACTTATTTTAAGTAAGAGAAGGCTACTGGCAGTTGAAGTGACCATGATGTATTAGCCATAGCTTGAGGCACTATGAATTGTATATTATTTAATTGTCACAACAATCCTATGGGATGAAAGGTATTGATGCCCCCATTTTACAGATGAGAATTTTAGAGACACAGTGAGGTTAGGAAACTTGACATAGATTCCCCTGCTAGGAAGTAGTAGAGCCAAAGTTTGGGTCTAATATTGTGTGGCCTTAAAACATGTATTTAGTGCAATCAAAGAGCTCAGAGACTCGTTTTATAATAACACCTGTCCATGGAAAAAGCTGGTTGCGGGAAGCAGGCTAGGACCGTGGATCCACTCCTTCCTGTCACCTGCACCATGTGGTGTCCTAGCAACCAGAGTCTTCAGCCCTGGACTCAGAGAAAATCAAACATATTTCTTTAAACATAGATGCAAAGTAAAGATCCAAGGCTTCAGTAAATAACTGGGATAAATAGTTGTAAATATTAACTTAGAGCCCAATAAATATGTCAACAGAATAAGTCATTGAGGAAAAGTATTGTCACAAAAAGTTTGGGGAGCAATGGGAATATTTCTGCATTTAGAGACTATTTAGTATTTCCTTTGGAATTTCCTTGGTTTGAATTCCCATGCTATTCACCTGCTTTCTCCAAAGAGTTTTTTCTCAGATATGTCTGGAACTTCCTTTATAGCTTTTGATTGGTTATTATTTGGCCAAACACTCATTACCAATTAGCAACTGAAGAGAGAACAGGGAAATGAAATTACCAATTTTTAAATAATTTGGAAACATAATAAAAGTGGGTTAAAATATTGCATTGCCTTCAAAAAGAGGCACAGGTAAGGGAGATAAAGGAGGCAAACGGGAGTTTGGAAGCCTTGCTTAAAGTATTACGAATGTTTTACGGTGCATTTCAAGTCAACAAACATTGTCACTGTCATCACATTTTACAAAAAGGAATGTAAACTGGGAGAAAAGTTTAGAAGCAAATTAAGATTTGAGAGACATCTAACGGGAGAGAAGGGGAAGGGGGCAAGGAACACTTTATTGAAACATCATTTACTTCCTTCTCATCCTTAAAATCTACACTCTGCTAAAATGTGTTAACTGCAGCAAAATGATTAACTCCATGAGTCTAGCATCCCTAATTCTGTGCCTTTCACCTCTTTAATGAAGCATACTCACATGAGATGCCAAAAAAAAAAAAAAAAAAGAAAAGAAGAAAAGATAGAGGGGGATCATTCTCATGCATTTAAAGTGTTGTGAATTTAAAAAAGAGCCTGCATGTCCACATTAATTCCCTAACGCAGCACAATCTTGGATATCCGCATCTCTCACATAGTACAGTTTTCCAGATAGGTGAGGCCTGACACAGAGTGTGTCAGCATTTTCATTTTAACTTTTGCATTAAATGAGATTTTTAAATAAATGTGCTGTGCATGGATCCAATTTCTTAGATGGAATATTTGGGGTAGCACTAAAATGCTCCATAATTTTGGATTAACATTATGAAGGGGTGTCATAGATGATGATGAAGGTGCATACATGAGAAGTGAATGGGATATTGGACGAACAAGGAACTGGCCGAGAGGTGGTACCAGAACAATATTCCAAGAGGACGGGATGAAGCAAGGGTAGAATGACTTCCTGGAGTGGTGCCTTTTAGAAAACTTTTCCCTGTTTTGCTGCACGTGACTTCTTTATCTTACTCAGCTCATTGTATGATAAGGTAGAAGCAGAGAGAACACCCCTCAACATTATTGGAAAGTGACTGAATGTTTGTTTGGGTGGATGGCTTTGTAAAATCTTGAACATGCTTCATCCTCAGTATCAAGTGACATTTCTGCTAGCGTAATACCATGCTTTTTTTCCCCTTCCGAAACTATACAATATTAGATTTTATACAGAAATCCCTCCATCCATCCATTTGACAAATATTTATTGTATATCTGCTTTTCGTGCTGTGTACCTATGAACATGACAGATAGTCTATTCTCACAGAATTTACAGTGCCTTAAAAATTACAGCTTAGCTTCTTCCTGTCTTGTCCCAGATAGAAATTCTTTCCCCTCTTTCCTCACTCTCAGGGTATATAACTAAATAAGTCAGCATGCTTAATGCCCTTAGATCTAATCAGCCTAATAGCACCATTTTCTTCCCATCACACTCTTTTTCAAAAGCATTCAGTAGCTCCTTTTTGCCTAGAAGTTCACATCCAAGCTCCTCAGACTAGCAACCCATCCTACTGTAAATTTGTATTCATCCCATTCTAAGTGTCCTCTTTTGTCCCTGCACATGGACCTGCCAATCTGGTCACTGATTGGCTGCACAATATACCACCCATAGTCTTTGCATGGAAGCTCAAGTCCCTTTTTTCCTTTTATCAGAAGGCACATTTGGGCAGGGCCTGGGAATTTGTATATTTAAGCACCCAAAGTTATTCTGAAATAACACTGCTATGTCTGTAAACTCTGCTTACAACCCAAGGCCAATTAAGATCCTACTCCTAGATAACATTTCTTAACTGTTGCTTCTCATCACGATCTCTTCATTCTTTAAAATATGATAACACTTATTGTTTCATTTATTTTAGCATGTATAGCTCCAAAGCTATGTAACATTACCTAATTCATGGACATAAATCTCTCCCATGAGAAGACAAGCTCTATAGGAGAAGAAGCTATTACCCTAGACCTGTTTTGTACCTCTTGATTGCACCTAACATGGCTCTAAGTATATTTTTAGCACTTATTGCATACTTATATTATTTTAATGTCATGGCTGTTCTAGGGACTTTTGTGGGTTGCATTTAACTATTTCAGTCTCCCTAGTAATCACTTCCTAATAGTAGCTTAATGTCTGAATGACTGAATTATCCCTTAGAGAAAGATATTTTATTTAAAGGAGGCTTGCCTGTTCTTCTTGCAAGATCCAGCTTCTAATGTGTCACCTTGAAATATAGGTAAAAAAATTGTGAAAACTCTATTAAGTTTGTTTTTAAAGACATACATTATTTCTCTTTTTATCTGCGAAGGCCTTTTTTCTTTTATAAAGCACAAACAATTTCAAAAATTATTATATTGGTTCTCTTTTGATGAGAAAATATGTTCATAATTTTATTTATATAACTTGCCTAATCAAATTGCTTTCTTTGACTGAAAAAGAAATATTTTTTTCTGGGCTTGCTAGATTGCCATGTACTGTATCACAATACATACATTTCTAAAATCAAACATCTAAAAATTTAATTATCTTGAGCTATGTAATTTATTTTCTTTTATTTGGCTTCTTGTCTAATTTTTTTGATTTCTCAATAGATCAAATAGATATTTGTTAGAATTGACAAGATAATCTTTGATTTTTAAACAAAAGATTATTTTTTAAAAGGCAATATATTAAAATTCCAATTCTAAAATGTTAAAGTGCTCTCACAAAGCACTGTGGTCTAATATATTCAAAATTATTTATTAATAATCTCAGTGCTTTTTGATTTTTAAGATATTTCTTTATGTTTTGGTCAAATATGATTATAATTTTGTTCATATCCTTCTTGCATATGTTTTAAAGCTTGTAAAATAATTATTTTATTTCTTCTAAAACTCCTTTATGTAACATGCTGCAATTTGTCTCATCTTAGTGAAATTACATGCAGCAAATTTTCTCCTAAATCATATTCTCTTTTTCTTTTTTAAGGGACAGAGTCTCTCTCTTTCACCCAGGCTGGAGTGCAGTGGCTCAATCATAGCTCACAGTAGCCTCAAACTCCTGGGCTCAAGGGATGCTTCCACCTCAGCTTCCCAAGTAGCTGAGACTACCACCACATCTGACTATTTTTTTTATTTTTTGCAGATATGGGGTCTCACTGTGTTGCCCAAGTTGGTCTTGAACTCCTGGCTTCAAGTGATCCTCCTGCCTCAGCCTCCCAAAGTGCTTAGATTACAGGCATGAGTCACTGCACCTGGCCCTAAGTCATATTTTTAACACTGAGATTGTACTTCCTGAGACCATAATTCTACTTTTTGAAAATTTTATATTCAAGTAGAATTATCACAATTCCTTCTATTTGTCCATTTTCAGAAAACTTATTTTAGTTTGTTAAATCTCAGGATTCTCAGTGATATATAGGCCCAGTATGATTTAATTCTCAAGGTGTGAGGATTTGGGAAAATCATAGATCTTAAATGTCAAGCACAAATTCTGAAACATGATGGCCTTTTTGCATATGTTTATTTTTCCTATGGACTCACCCCAAAGTGGACAAAGAAAGGGCTTGTGGTTCTTCTAATGGATAAGGCTTTAAAATTTACCAGTAGATTATCAAAATAGTGGGTTGAATCTGCTGCCTTACTATGTATATTAAAGACAGTTGTTGTTCTTGTTGGCACATCAACAAAGCCTGGATTTCTTTTTAATTAAGAGTTTCAACTACAACTTGATTTCTTTTAAACCTTCTCTCATAGAGATTCAACCTACTTGTCCCCAAAGAGTATTTGATTAAAAATCATGCTGGGCCATATTTCACACTGAAAAGAAATTTGCCCACCCTTCTTACGTCCTTGGTTTATTCCCCCATGCAAAAGACATTCTCAGTAAAGGAACATTAATTAACTAACTAATTAATTAAATAAAGACTATCTTCAGGATACAAACACTGTTATGGACTGAATTGTGTCCCCTGCACCCCAATTCATATGCCGAAGCTTTAACCCCTTAAGTGACTGTTTTTGGAGGGAAGGTCTTTAAAGAAGTACTTAAAGTAAAATGAGGTCATGTAGGTGAGGTCTTAATCCAGTATGACTAGTGTCCTTATGAAGATAGGAACAGTCACCAGGGATGCACACACACACACAGGAAAGGCCATGTGAGAACACAGCAAGAAGGTAGCCATCTGTAAGCCAAGGAGAGAGTCCTTACCAGTAAGTATATTTCACTTCCGTAAAAATTTAAAAAAAAAAAGAAAAGAAAGAAACTAACCCTGCTGACACCTTAATCTCAGATTTCCAACTTTCTACAACTGTGAGAAATAAATTTTTGTTTAAGCTACGCTGTGGGTGTTTATGTGCTTAAGTCATGGGTATTTTGAGTTTTTTGTATATAGACAAAACTAATGCTAATCAATAACTATATCTATTTAGCAAATACTTATAGATATATTTTTATACATCCAAAGTTAACCAAGTGAATTGACCCAGAACTGTAATCTTTGCTTATTTAAAAAATATAAACCCTTAGCTCACTTTGTCTCCAATAAAGTATTTTTGATCTAGTCAAAGTCTTATATGAGGATTGTTTAAAATAGCAAATTTGTGTGCACTGCCAATTACAATAAATCAATCATTTCTATTTCTGTGTGCGTATCCTATGACCTGACAATTCTACTAGCAAATATTTACTCTTCAGAAGTTTTACATATGTACCAGAAAACATGTATAAGAATGCACATGCAGTCGGGTTTGTGATTAACAAAAACATAAAAACAACCCAATTGTCCATGGACATGTGCAATATATGAATCATAATATTGAGAGACGAAACACAGAGAAGACTACAGACAAAGTGAGTCCATTAATACAAAGTTCAAATCCAGGTAAAATAAAACAAAGCTATTTTTTAAAGATACTGGCATAGGTGGTAAAAATATTTTTTGAAACATGAGAATAATTTACTGGAAATTTAAGATAGTAGTTACTTTTGGCTAGGGAGGGAAGGGAGGTGATTAGCAAGGGGGAACCCAAGAGGATTCTTCCAAGATATTTATGGTATTCAATTTTTTAACTCAGAAGGTTGGAACACAGGTGTTTATATTATTCTTTAAATCTGTGTTGTTCAATATGGTAGCTACTAGTCACCTGTGGCTATTGAGCACTTGATGTGTCACTAATATGAACTGAAATGTGCTGTAAGTGTAAAATATACACTAGATTTCAGAAAGTACATAACAATGTTAGATATGTAACTGGTATGTTTTATATTGATTACATGTTTAAATTATTGTATTTTGCATATATTGGGTTAATTAAAATATATTATTAAATTAATTTCTTCCTTTTTACTTCTTCTAATATGGCTAGTAGAAAATTTAAAACTACATATTTGGCTCACATTAGGTTTCCATTGGACAATATCCACTTTAAACCCTCTGGATAAATTTTAACATTTTCATATATTTCACAATAAAAAATTAAATATATGTACTAATTATATAATAAAGTCCAGGTTTTCACCATTAAAGATAAAATCAATCGTTTTACTTTCCAAACATAATATAAACCAGTTCAATGTAACATATAAAATTATAGGCATCTTCTAACTCAGTCTTTCTTTAGAAGTAGTAGGTATACATTGCCTCAAATCCAAAAATGATGATGTGATTAATTTAAAAACATTCTCTCTCTCTCTCTTTCTCTTTCTTTCTCTCTCTCTCTCTCTCTCTCTCTCTGGTAATATGCTTTAAAAATACAGGAAAAGGGCTTGGATTTTCACAAAAGTAAATTTGTATGTTGACTTGATATACTGAATTATCAAGCAGTTACTGAGAAAGAAAATAAAGTTCAATAAAATCTTAATATAGCCTACATGGATGAGTATACAAAATTTGAACATAGCAACTATCAAACTTAAAGATTTTGTTCTAAACTTATTCAATAACTTGGGGAGCTACAGAACACCTATATTAAGAATTATCTCTCCTCTGTGGAATTGGATCTGACCATACAATTTGCAAAGCAGAGAGATTATCTAATTTGGTATTTCATATAATACTTCATCTGGATAATGAGGTAATATCTTACAGCCTCTCTGTTTTCTAAATTCTTCCAGTATCAGAATGTCATGTACAAGTCATGTAGAATTTTTAAGGGGAATTAAAAGTTTGAGACTTTGAATTTGAAATTTGTTTTTTCAGTTGATACTAGAACAGAATCATATGTGTGTGTACACACACACATACCCTCTGTATTTATAGTTTATACAGATTCAGTGGAAAATTAGTTCAGAATATGACTATGAATTTTAATCTGTCCACAAAATAGGGGCTACACAGAATGGGGAATATAAACAGGAAAACAATGCGTTATATCAAAAAGAAGATTTTGGGTTTGCAGTCACAGAAAATTTGGTTTGCATTCTTCCATTCACTTTCTTTGTAACTTTGGGAAAATTTCTAACTCCTGACCCTCAGTTTTCTCAACTAGTATATAATAACAATCTCACAACTTTGAGGGATTCCCAGGGACATTAAATACAGGGTACCTGGCATACTGCAGGTCAGGTGACCAAGATCTAAGAGGTATTATCATCTTACTTTATCATTAAAGAATACCTGGGAAGGAAACCAGTATTTGTTCTGTTGTTCTATCCTCCTCACTTACAGAATTTGATAATCTACATTTGAGTGAGACCTCTAAACAATAGAAGACTTTCAGCCAGTCATCCTATTGACATGTGCATATCCCTCTCAGTTAATAAAACTGCACTAATAAAACAGAGAAACAAACAAACAAAAACACCATTTTATTCTCAACCTTAAAGGAAGAGAATGGTGATCCTAAAAAGAAAAAGAATCTAAATTAGAGTAAGCCTCGCAAAAATGTGTCAAGGGAGGAATAGTATTCCTCCTTGAATATATCAAAAATAATACATAGCTTTACTATTTTAGAAAAGGAAAAAAAAAAACATTTATGCTCTAGAATAAGTTCCAGGACAGGCAGTATAGTATGTGGTTAGGAAGAGGGACACTGGAGCCTCTGCCTTGGCTGTATAACCTTGGGCAAGTAACTTAACCTAGTTGCCTCATTTGCTAAATAAGTATAATAATGGAAACTTTCATATGAGATTGTGATGATTGCCTGAATTAATGCAGGGAAAGTATTTTAACTACTGTCTGGCACAAAAGAAGCATTATTATAACTCTTAGGTATCATTACTATTAACATCATCACCACCATCATCATCATTACTATTCCTGAAGAGAATATGAACAGAAATCAGGTCTCTGAAATGCAGCAAGCCCCACTCGTGTGTTTAACAAGTGCACTTGCTTTCAAATGTCTTTTTGGTTGCAAAGTTCCTTTTTTTCTCCAATAACTGTAATAGGATATCCTGATATCATAATTAAATCCGAATTGATTTGGGTGGAACTAGTCAATAGCCTTGAGTATCCACATGTGTGTTTTTCTTCACCATACTTGGTAATCTCTGAAGAAAGGCAATATCAAGTAGAAGATAGGAATTTAAAATGGTTTAAAAAAACTAAAATAATGCAATGATGAACATATATAAAGACACTTGAAGACTGTCTCTGGGTTGAGAATACTATTAAAACAGAAATCTTACATTCAATTTAATATAAAATAAAACTAATTAGAAGATATTTTTAATAAAAATATCCTACCATTTAAAAGATAGGTTTACTGTTTAGTGATAATTTTTAATTTTCTATGAAAGCACTATCCAATGACAACTACTAGCTATGTGTGGCTTTTGAAATTTAAATGTTAATAAATATTAAATAAAATAAACATTTATTTCTTTAGTCTCCCTGACCACATTATTATTGCTAAATAGTCATGTATGGCTAGTGGCTATTGTATTGGACAGCACAGAGAAAACATTTCCATCATCACACAAAGTTCTATAGGACAGTGCTGATTTAGAACATTTCACTATGTTAAAAATTATACTTCCAATACTAGGCATGCAGAACATCACTATAAGCAATAGTACATGGGTTTGGGAACACTTTCCCTTTCTTTATGCACTGCAGTTAATGAAACAATTCAATTCTCTAGAGGAATTTATTTTCTTAAGTCCATCTCTTAAATTTACACGAGAAGCATGGCAGAGTAGAAAAAGAAAAACACTGAGTTAGTACCTCCATGACCTTGAGGAAGTCAGGCAGTCTCCCTAAGCCCTGGGACCTCCAGGTAACAGGGATAATGACAGCTGTCTACCTAACCAGTTTACATAAAGATCAAGTGAGAAAGTAAATATAAAAGCCCTTTGTTAACTCTGAAACCCTAAACAAATGCTAGTTATCATTATAATCATTTCTACATTTTCACTTGGGTGAATGTGAATGAACTGTATAATTTATGTAAAAATAGTTAAGCTAGTCTGAAGGAAAATGTCACAGTTAAAACATTTTGAGATAAATAATATTTGTGGTCCAAAGATTCCAGGGCTACTGAGTAAAGAAAAACGCATGTCTGGGTAAATATATCTATATGGAAATTATTAGATAATCTGTAATTTATAATTCAGATACAAAGTATTTTGTTAAATTTGACAAAATGTTGCCTCATCTCCATTTCATCAACTGAAAGACATTTATTTTGACTTTAGCTTTAAAGATAATAAGCTCAAAGCTGACACTTAAAAGCATATTAAAACTTCAGGAAGTTTTACGGCATGCTAATTTAATGCTTTATTAGCTTATTTCATTTAAGGTTACGAAGAACTAAAATGATCTTCGTGAAGTGTTGATCTAATCTCATTCCATGATGGCACTTAATTTCTGCCTAGAAGGCAAACTTAGACATTTAAATTTGGAAATTAAAAGAAACAAATAGACTGTTGTATATCAGCGGTACTAAACCTTGATGACAAAAAAACATATTTTTATATATATACACAATTGAAAATTAATGTAATTCAGCAGCCTGAGATTTTAATATTCTTCTAAAACATACAATATTATTCATTGCATACTGTTTTAAATTGAACGGATAATTAGATTATCTTCTTTCTAAATATGTTTGTTTCTCCTCTTTCCACTATTTAAAGAATATGTATATTTCTCCTTGTATAACATAGATGTATATATGTGTACTAGTGAGGTTAATGTCGGTTGCTATAACAAATAGATCCCACAATTTTAGTGGCTTAAGAAAAGAAAGAAACATACTTCAACATATGCATTATCTGTGAACAGCTTTCCTCCATGTAGTGATTCAGGGATTCTAGGTCCTTCCATTTGAGGCTTCTTCATCCCCTAGGGCTTTGGAATCTTTTCCATAAAGTCAGCAGATAGGAAAAAAAGAAGTTGGAAAAGGAGTGCCTGCAACATAACTCGCATTCACATTCCACCGAATGTGACTAGTAAGAACTAGTCATGAGGCTCTAACTAGATGCAAGGGAGATGGGGAAATGTAGTTGCTGGCTCAGCAGCTGGATCCTAACAACAGCTCTATACTATGAAAGAGGAAGCATAAATTTTGATGAACAGTTAGTTGCCTCTGCTACAGTGTAAGTTTGAAAAAAAGGAAAAGAGAGGTTGAGTTAAATATTATGATAAAAGAGAGAAAGAAATCATTTTTACATTTTTCACATCTTTAATCCTTTTCTCTAGCGTATAAGTGAACAGGAAGGTTGTACCTCCTTGCCTTTTAACTCCTTTTTCTCTCGTAAACAAGTAGAAGATAGAATAAATCCTCTCAGAGAAAGAAGGATTGGTATAAAGAAGGAAGGAGGAATTCCTCAAGTTGGAGAAACTAGGGATTGCTATCAGTTGTTTTTAGTTCTTTCCCTTGTCAATTCTGGATTATTTCCTAACACCCTTGGCTTGTAGTTCTCATTCTCAGCACGACATGAAGGAGGATATCACTCAGGGTTATAGCCCGATCATAGGAACCCTGAGCTACAATCTGAGAAGAAGATATTTCAAGACTAAACTCCCCAGGCTGTTAGCTTAGACAAAACACTGTGGAGTTCCTTGGACTTGGGAGATCCCTTGGATGACTGCAGCAGCCTCTTATTTTACAAAGTTGTGTCATTTGAAGTATAGATACATCCATCATCTCTTGAAGGCTATCAAATACCTACTAAAGGACCAACGTATCTTTACCCTGAGTACAAAATGTTCTCCTTGACCCAAGATGAAGCATGGCAAACCATTCAACTTTTATACAACTTGTTCATTCATCCACCACAGATTTACTGAGAACGTGCTATGTGCTAAGCCCTGGGCTGCAAGTTAGGGACACAAAGACAAACACGAATGGGTCTTTAAGCAAGGGAGTGACAAGGTCATATTTGTCTTCATAAAAATTACTCTGTAGTGTGGAAAACAGACTTGAGGGCTCAGAGTGGAGACAGGGAGAATAGATAGTGAAAAGGCTGCTGCATCAGTGCAACTAGAAGGTGCAGGCTGTGCAAATGGAAGAAAAAGTGGGTGAATTTAAGAGATAGGGAATTGTAGATTTGGCAGGACTTGATAAATGAATATCCTTACCTGGGAAATGGTGGTGCCATTGTCTGAAATATGAAAACAAAATAAGAAAGCTGCTTGATGGTGGGGGAAAATTATGAGCTCAGTTTTTTTTTTTTTTTTGAGACAGAGTCTCACTCTCTTGCCTGGGGCGAGTGCCGTGGCTTCAGCCTAGCTCACAGCAACCTCAAACTCCTGGGCTCAAGTGATCCTCCTGCCTCAGCCTTCCAGGTAGCTGGGACTACAGGTATGTGCCACCATACCCGGCTAATTTTTTTTTCTATTTTTTAGTTGTTTGGCCAATTTCTTTCTATTTTTATTTTTTTTTTAGTAGAGACAGGGTCTTGCTCTTGTTCAGGCTGGTCTTGAACTCCTGAGCTCAAACAATCCGCCTGCCTCGGCCTCCCGGAGTCCTAGGATTACAGGCGTGAGGCACCACACCCAGCCATGAGCTCAGTTTTTGAACATATAGAACTTAAAAGGTATGTGAAGTGTTTGAATGAAAGCAGCTGGATACACAAATCTGGGAGGAAGAGGATTCCAGGTTGGAGCTAACAATGGCAGTTGGAATCATGGAATAGATGCAGATGACCAAAGGACAGTTTTTAGTTCAAATCCTGAAGAATACTGCCATTTTAGGAATATCCAGAGGGAGGGATTTTAACAAATGGGCTCAAAAAGAAGGGATTTCTAAGACCAAGACAGAATGAGGACAACCAGGAGACTGTAGTGTCACAGAAACTAAATTCCCTCAAGAAGGAAAGCATTTTCACCCACATCATCTGCCATAGAATGCTCAAGTATAATCAGAATTAAAAGATGTTTGTCAGGTTTGGCAACAAGGAAGCTGCAGCCAACTTCCTTGAACTGAACCGAAGGAAAGAAGGAAACTAAAATTTATCCAACACTAAGGAGGTGTTTGCGGAAGTGTCTTATTAATGAAATCCCCAAGTTGCATTGTAAGCAAGTGATAGTAGTCACTATGCATACTAATTTTTTGTTGTGCAGTGTTGTAATACTATATTATCGGCCAAAACAATGTTTTCTTTTCCCTATGCTCACGTACACATTTTCCTTTCAGAAAGTCAATATTTTAGGTAGTAACAGTAAATATGTCTTGCCCAAAAGCTAAAAAAGTATAAATCAACTAAAGAATATAATAATGTTAATAGTAATGCTCTTTTCAGAACACATTGAGGCCCAGGAATTGCCTTATTTCTCCCAACAACCCTGCAGTTTTTCAAAAGAGAAACCTGAGGTTCAAGGATTGTAAAGCATATGCCAGAGATCAAGCAGGTAGGAAAGTGATAGAAATGGATTTTATTCCAGTTCTGCTGGCTCTTTCCTCCTCATTTAACATTTCACCTACTTCTTCTTTTAAACTCAAAATACCAGTCTACAGATTTTCATAGTTAGTTCCTAATGTCTGATTAAAACTGACCTGTCTCATAAAAAGATCTCAGCGAATATTTATTGAATAAATCAATTCAAGAAGCAGTTTAAAATGCAGTTTAGTTAGGTAAAGGTCAAACTTTAAAAAAAACAGCACCTAAGACAAATAATAAATATCATTGTCAATAACATAGATACCTTCTTGCCTCCATTTCTGCAAAGTAAAAATTGGGAAATAAGGAAAACATAGGAATTAGAAATGAGGCAGAGAGATAGAAATAAGGTATTAATCTAGAAGATTTCAGTAAGTCCCTAAAAAGAGGTCCTCATAGGACCAAACACAACATGCAATAAATGTTACCTGTTTTGAATTGAACTCAGGGTAGCATAATAAGAACTTGGGAAGTACTGACATGAAATGGGTTTTCTTATTCTAGGCAGCAATTCTTGTACTGAATGATTTAATTTCTTTCGATTCTGGCATAACTTGGATAAATGTTCCTTATAACCATCTGTTTGCCTTTCTTTGATTCCGTGCTGCCAAACAAACTTCTGTTCTTTAATTTTTTTTGCTAAGTAAACTTAGTCATGAGGAAAAGGTTAATCCTTGTGGATGGTAGTGTAATATTCTCAGGTCACCTTTTCTTTTTTTATTTCAGCATAATATGGGGGTATAGATGTTTAGGTTACGTGTGTTGCCCTTGCCCCCCTCCCCCCCTCAGTCCAGGTTTCAAATATGTCCATCCTATTGCATGGTGCGCATTGCACTCTTTGTGTATGCATATACCCGTCCCCTCCTCCCTCATCCCCACTTGTTTACAGCTATTTCTTTAGCCACTCAGCAA
>CAUYSK010106222.1:0-34068 GCA_963575035.1 Avahi laniger
CTGTCCTCAGACCTGAGGGTGCAGTGGTAGGTCAGCGCATCTGTCCTCTGCCTTGGACCACCTGGCGCCACCCTCTGTGCTGAGAAGAGCCCCCTGATTTCCAAGACTCCAAGAATGTAAAAAATGAGGATCTAGCTGGGCATGGTGGCAGGTACCAGTAGTCCCTACTGCTCAGGAGGCCGAGGCAGGAGGATCGCTTGAGCCCAGGAGTTTGAGGTTGTTGTGAGTTAGGCTAACACCACAGCTCTCTACTCAGGGCAACAGAGTGAGACTCTGTCTCAAAAAAAAAAAAAAAGTCAAAAATGAGGATCTTACTAGCAGCAGCTGACATTTGTCAAGTACGCACCAAGTTGCTGGCGTTGTATTAGGGCCTTGTTTATGTTTCTTAATTTAATTCCCACATTAGCCCTGGGAGGTAGATGGTATTAACCCCATTTTACATGTGGGGAGACTGAGACTGAGAGAGAGAGGTTAAGCCGTTTGTGTCCAAAGTCACACATGGCCAAGCTGGGATTCACACCCTGGCGGTCTGGCTAAAGGGCCTGGCAGTCCCCACGGGGCTGCCCCACCTGTGGTGATAAGGCCCACCTCACCCCCAGGGAGGACAGGAGGATGAATGGGGGCCTGAGAGAATAAATGAGGAGGGCAGTTCATAAATAGAAAACTACTGTCAAAATCAAAGTCCACATGCGTTCCAGGCACTTAATATGTACTTGGAAAAGGAAGGAGGAGAGGCTCTCCCCATCTCCCACATCACAGAACCGGCCTGGAGAATCACACCTGGTGGGCAGCCCCTGCTTTGCTCCTGGTGTCTGGTGTCCTCCTCTGGGAAGACGTCACTCAGTCTAGGCCCTGTCTCTTGTCAGTCACATTGTCTGTCTGGAGGTGGACCTGCCTCCCAGCTGCCAACACACAGGATCTCTGCTCCGCCATGCCAGACAAAACCACACGAGAGCACAGGGCTCAGACTCTGTTGGACAGCTTCCTCAGAACCCCTGCGCATTTTAAGGATGCCTGGAAGGGAGCCTGGAAAAAACATTTAAAACTTTTCTCATGTCAGGAATTAGCCACAAGAGTTAAACTTCTCTTGCATAGACTCAAACGTGCCGGTGTGCATTTGTGTTTCAGAAGGAGAAAGGAAATTGCCCAGAAGGCAGCAGAGGAAAATGAGAGATACCGGAAGGAGATGGAACAGTGAGTACCTGGGCTCCACGTATGTCTGCACACGTGTGTCTGTGCATGGACATGCATGTGCTCACGGGATTGTGGCCAGACAGAGGCCACCTCAGACCGAGTTTACCTGTCCCTGTCTTCCCCTTGTGGATCCTCTTTTATGTGTAGCCAGTCCATAATCTAGTAAAGCCCATGATATTGGAGTAACCTACTAAAACATAGTCTTATATAATTGCCCAAGCTGGTGTTCACACTCAGTTTAGAATACAAACTCCAGGGATTTTGTTTTACCCACCACAGCTAGAACCATGAGGCTTCTCCGCATGCTGGTTTGGGTTCTCTGAGAGGCAGCAGGTGGGCCTGGGAAGGTTCTGACTCCAATCACAGGTGTGGGGGTTCTCATTTCAGGATCGCAGACGAGGAAGAGAAGTTTAAGAAACAGTGGGAAGAAGACTGGGGCTCAAAGGATCAGCTGCTCTTGCCTCAAACGATCACCACGGAGGTGCACCCAGTACCCCTTCGCAAACCAAAGTGTAGGTATTGTGGGCCGGGGCAGGGGCTGAGGGGGCAGACAGATGGTCTGGTCTCCTGGTGACCACCACCTCCCCACGTGAACAGCCCATGGCGCTCTGGGCTGCGGTTCCTGCTTGGAGGGGCAGCTACGTGTCAGGGGGCATCTGCCAGGGCGTGGGGTGGGAGGGACCTGCCTGCCCTCCTTGTGCAGAGCCCTGCTCCACCCACCCAGCTCCCAGGTCCCCCCAGACGCAGGCAGGCTGAAGAGGCAATAAGGGCTGTGGCAAAGGTGAAACTAGCTCATGGAATTACTATCTTAGTCTTGGGGGTGCCATGTCCTCTTCCTGCTTGATTCTGAACGGGGGCTGGGGTGAAGCCAGCAGCAAGGAAGAGAGGAAGGAGCTCACGTCAGAAGGGCTCTGGTGGTCCCAGGTTGGCGGGCAGCTGTGGGAGGAACTTACCTAGAGTGCCTCCAGCACCTACATCCCTGTGTGTGGACCATGTCACGCCACTGCCAGGATGGAGGCAGGGACAGGACAGGGAGACCCCTCCCAGACACCCAGCTATGGCTGGGTAGCTGCACCACCCTGGGCCTCAACTCCCACTGCCCTTACCATCTCCTGCCTCCATCTGTCCTGCATCTGAACCTCCAGTGTCAGTGCAGGCCCCCCTAGCTGCTCCCCGTCCACCTCCTCACCCCCAACTTCCAGATGTCTCTTCAAGAGGCAGCTCGCACTGCCAGGGGACAACAAGGAGCTCAGTCTCGGTCTTTCTTCGGTGGGCTGGTGGTGGGCTCCAGGAGTGACCACAAGTCCAGGAGTCCTGGTTGGGTCTTTGCCCCCACTTTACAGCTGATTTGACTTAAAGTGACAGGGGACAGATTGTGCTCACTGACTGTGAACCTCCAGAATGGGGTCAAGGGATGAGTCTGGACTCAAGAACCAAGGTTTCCCCTCTCTGCTGTGTGGTGACCATTGGGATGCTGTGATGGGGTCTGGACTGCTCTGTCCCCAACATTTGATCATACTCGAGCCCTAAAGGGATGTCAGCTTGCCAGCACAGGCCACTTGGACGAAGGATGAGGTGTGGGGCATCTGGATGGTTCCATCTCACCCCTCCCTGGTCGGGGGCAAACAGCTCCAGCACATTCCTTCTGGCAGCCAGGCCCAGAGTCATCTCCCCGTCCTCTTGGAAGGACAAAGTGCACTCTCATCAGCCTCCCCCATGACATTCGGTATTAGTTGAGGATGTGGCCAGAGCTAAATTCCGGGTGAATAATCCGTGTTTTAGGCAGGCGGCTAATTTGCTCTTATTAGTGAAATAGGAGCTTCAGAAGGAGAGAAATCGATTTTAATTGCTTCTCGTGAAAGTAATCCTAGTCTATTTAGTACCTTGCTAGAAGCTGGGTCTTGGCTTCACAGCAAACACACCCTCTAAGGAACTATACAAAATAAAAATGCTTTCACTAGCTAGCTATTCATTTAGTGCTTTTTAACCAGATCAAGCTTCTTGAATAAAAAGAGCAAGAATTTTGCCTTTGTTCAAGATGAAAGTATTGTAAGGCAGCGCCACAAAGCACGGAATTGATGGCCCTGTCTGCTGGCCGAGCCGGGGCAAGTGCTCCTCCATCCATCTCCATATGCACCGGCAATTTAATTCTCATTTGGATCGAAGTCAGGAAATGCAGTGAACTCCCTGAGCCAGGTCAGTTCCTGCTCCTCACCCTTTTCTCTGAGGCTGGAACGTTCTCAGCTGTACTGGGCCAGTAGGCCTGGGCCCCAGCCAGCTCCTCCCCAAGCACCCTTCAACTCCAGGACCTGGTTAGCCACAGGTTATACCTAACTCAGGCTCTGTGCCTGCAAGGAGGTGGGCCCTGCAAGAGTGCGGAGCATCTCTTACCTGGAAAATGAAGTCACTCGTCCTAATCATGTGTGCGGGACTGACTCCCTGCCCCAGAAGGCTCCTACAGTTGCTTCTTCCCACCTCCCCATGTCTACTGCAGCAGAACCCCAAGACGAAGGCCAGGACACTGCCACAGAAGCCCCTAAAAGACCTTTCCTTAGCTTAGGCAATAGGTGATGGTGGTGGAGGTGAGGTCTTTATGAAGGAGCCCAGAGCTAGAAGGATTCTTGAGAGATGAAGAGGTTTAAACGAGAGATATCCAACCTTCTTTCCCCATCCAGGGCCCCATCTGTTATCTCCCCAAACCCTACCAGAGTAGACCCCATGATTTGGAAGCTGAGGTTTTATTTCCTACCACACTATTAAGTAATCACCATTGTTTTATTAAGTAGTTCTTCTTGTTAGCAAGGGAGCATCAGTGTTCCACTGTTGATTATATGGAGTTTGAACTGAGAGCAAAGGAACTTAACATTGTAGCCTTTTCATAGGCTGATGGGCAAGTTTTTTTAAGCTTTTGAAATATTCAAGAGCAGCCCACAAGCAGACTGGTACACTACCTTCCAGGGCCCCAGGGATGCCAGAGTCCAGGTTGGAAACCAATGGAATGAACGGTTTGCTCTGCTCTCCACATTATGTCAAAATGTATGTCTTACTAACCACATGGGCCCCATTTGAGGGGTCTCCTCACCTCCTCAGCACCCCCAGCCTCCATATGCTGCCCACACTGCTCAGACATCCGGTGGGGACCAGAGCTCCAAGGCAAGGGCATTGAACAGAAGGCCAGAGGATCTGTTCTCCCACTGCACGCCCTTGTCCTCAAACATGTACAGCACTCAGATATTCCCGTCTTCTTCCCCAAACCTCCCAACCTTCAGCCCAATGCCCTGCAAAATGGTTCTCATGCTGCCGTCAGATCAGAGGCCCCTGTTGTGCAGATAGAGAAACTAAAGCTACCAAGGCTGGACACTGCGTGCACTAGCCCAGAGCGAGAAACTTTTGCTCTGGGCTCCTGAGCCCTGGCCCTGCCCTTGACTTCACAGCTCCCCTGGAGGAAGCTGCCCACAGGTCCCCAAGTTCCTGGGAAATACCTATGGCCTCTCAGTCTCCTAAGTCCCTCTTCGCTCACCGCTTCCTCCTCTTTCCCCTGGGTAGATGATCAGGGAGTGGAGCCCAAGCTCGAGCCCGCAGATGACCTGGATGGAGGCCCGGAGGAGCAGGCAGAGCAGGTTCGCGCCCCCGCTTCGCTCTCTGGCCTTGCTGCTCTGCTCGCTCTGCCCACCTCCTTTTGACAGCAATGCAGACACCCAGCTGTGCGGGGCCGGCACGTGGCGGGGACCACTGGAGCCTGCAGAGCTCTTCCGAACCCTGGTTTGGCCCAAGTACTGTATACAAAAGCTTGAGGAGAGGACCCAGAGCCAGGCTGGTAAATCAGCTGGTGCGCACCAGTACCACTGAACCGCTGGTTCAATTATTTAGACAGTGCCCAAGCTGTAATCCTCGCTCGGCTGCTCCGCCTCTCCCCCGGGACTCCCTGGGCCACTCCCAGATCCAGCAACTAAGGAGGTAATGCCTGGTCCAGCAGAAGGCTGTCAACATCCTGTTCTAGCACTCAGGCTGGTCAAGGGTGGGCGATTATTTAAGCCACGGCCCCTGGCCCCAGGAAGCTTCAGATCTGGGGTATTTCTCTGTCAAGCTGTTGCCTTGGGAAGGAAGGGGGCCGGTGCCCTGGTTATCTGGCCTGGATTGGAACGTGCTTTTCTGGGGCACATCTCCTGCCCACTGTTGCTGGAGCTGTTCTTCCCAGAGCTCTTTTAATGTTGAAAGCGGAGGACTTGGCCTGCACTATGAGACAAGACAGTTTTGTTCTGTCTGACAACAGTTCTAGGCAGAGACCCAGGCTGTCTTGTCTGGAGCCATTTCTTGGATGGAGGGACCAGGCGTCGGTTAGGAGAGGCCTCGTTCTCTTTCAACAGGGCTTTGTATTTGGAGACTGTGGCTGTGATTTGGAAAAGCTCATCCTTCCACAAGGGGTTTTCTCTGATTTTCTGGCGCTGACTTCTGAAGCCAATGTGCTGGGGAGAGGCATTTGAGAGTGACCCAGGGTCTGGGAACTGGGGCTTTCCTCGGGTGGTCTTGGGCCTGCTTTGCAATCCAGGGGAGGCCAGGTGAGTGGCAAGTCGGACAGAGGGCACAGTTTTGCTGTTGGATCTGCCAACGCTGTTCTTCGTCTCATGAAGCCGCATGTTCCTCGGGAGCCCAGCTCTGAGCTGCTGCTCGTGGGTCTCTGGCCCAGCTGAACCGTGTGTCATCCTTCTGTTCTCTGTGTTCTTATAGCCTTTGGGTGGTTTTATCGTTATGATGGCAAATTCCCAACCATCCGGAAGGTAGGACATGACTGGGTGCTGTGCTGGTTTGCTTCTGAGTTTGCTGTGGGTTTTGGCTTTTTCCAAACATTTCTTTTCCTTTCAACTCTTAATAGTGTGACCTGGCCTGTTCACTTGGAGGGCTAACCCCAGCTGCACCTGTGTCAGGCTAATGTCACACGGCAGGTGCCATTGCAGAGGCATCATGGGGGGAGAGTATATATGGCGTGAAACCTGCCCAAGTGCCTCCAGGCACTGCATGCATCAGCACCAGCCCTGATGGGTACAGGGAAAGAGCTGGAAGCTTCTGCTTTGTTCCTACGTCAAGTAGAACTAGAGGCAAAGACTGGAAGCATGGGATTGGAGTGAAATGTCAGGGTGGGTGTTCATAGTGCAGGTTACGAGACCAACCGTGCCAGATACAGACTGGCTGCCCAGGCCAGGGATGTGCTGCCTGGGGTTGGGACAGAGAGCCACGCCAATCATAACCGTCTCCTAGAAATATCTGTGCATGCACCCAGGATAATGCATTTTTCCAGTCTCTGTGGCCTTTGATTTTCTTTCTAAATCTTATTACAGTATCTCCAGGCCTCGTAAAACCCTCTGTTTTTCTAAATCACATTGACATTTGATTATGAAAACACTGCTGTTAATATCTCTAATTGGTCATTCGAGATGACTTGCTGTTTGGAAATCAGGCATCGGCATAAATCTGGGTGTGCTAAATTAGATGTTATCTCTTGACTCTTTCTGGCAAGATGTCTGTCCCCCAGAAACCACAGCGCTGGCAGCTGGGCAACCTTGATGATATGTAACTTCTCCCTCGCTGTAAACTGGGAATGTCAGATGTGCTGGGAAAATCCACCCCCTTCCTCCAGCATGTTCCTGTTAAGATAACAGACCGCAATATTTTTCCTGAGAGAAGTAAATGTCTTTACCTAAGAACAGAGATCATGGTTTGTGCAGCATTGAATAAACCCAGAACAGAGCTCCTCAGTGGACTCTCTCCCACACTGTCATGGTCTCAGAAAGGACTTGGCGTAGTAAGACTGTCTTTTTCATTTTACAGGCTGACCCTATGGCTTAGGATGTCTCATTGGGTTAGATTTCTATCCTTGTCTATATGCTGCCTCTACTAGAACTCAGAGAAGAAAACACACACAAATAATAATAAAAGGAGACAGAGAGGTCAGATCTTTTCCAGGCACCAATAACTATATAAATGTAAAAGAACTAGAATCTCCTTCACACACCCGCCTCCGCCACCATAATCACGGCTCTTGAAAACTGCTATTGGCAAAGAGGTAGGGCTGTTTTCCCCTATTCCTGAGTTTAGTCCTTCCAGAAACAGCTGGCATTTTGGTTTTCATTTTCATTTCCAAAAGAAAGGAAATTGCTTCTAGGCAGAAACAAGAGTACAACCACCCCATCTGCCTCTCCTCTCAGTCGGGACCAAAAGGACTATTTGCCATGCATTTAACTGACAGCTAAAAGGACAACAGAATCATGCCCCTCATACCAGCTCTGAAAATCCATCATCATTTTTTCTAGAGCCACGTGAGATGCTTTGTCTCCCAGCAGCTGGAACACTGAGTCCCCAGGTAATATAAGTGGGTTTCCACGGCCTTAATCATCAATGCACAGATTCCCCTTGTTTAAAAAGATAATGACTCGCCTGTAGTCCCAGCTACTCAGGAGGCTGAGGCAGGAGAATCCCTTGAGCCCAGAAGTTTGAGGTTGCTGTGAGCTATGATGAGCTATGAGCCACTGCACTCTAGCTGGGGTGACAGCGAGATTCTTCCTCCAAAAGAAAAAAAAAGATAAAAAAAAAATTCAATGTGTCCTATTCCAACCTTGGAAGTAGATCCCTCGGGGGCTCAAAGCCCCCAGGCCTATGGCCCCACAAAGTCTGTGCTGGGGCCTGAAAAATTCATGGCTCCGACTAAGCCCTTTCACCAGCACAGCTGTAGCCAGCAATGCAGACCAGCCCTGCTTGCAGGAGCCCACCGTCTGGCAGGGGAGGCAGATTCACACACAACTCAGTAAGCTGTGTGGTGGGCAGTATGATATCAGTGGGCGATGCTGTATGGCAGAGTGCCCTTCTGCATCTGTAAACAGATGCAACTTTCCTGGGGATGAGACAGAAACTGTCTACTGTCAGCCTGCCCCAGCGTGGAGCCCTAGCTCTAAAATCTTAGCGCTTATCATTTTTTTAAACCAACAGAATGGCCATTCCTATCATGGTGGCCCCTGGGGGAGGCTGTGCATCTATTCTAGCATGCTACCGTTAGGCAGAATGTTTCTGGCTCCTCTTGGGGAATTGCTGTCCCAAACTATACCAGGATGGCAGGGATTCATCCATCAAATGAGCTAAGAGTCTCGTGAACAGAGTAGGCAAGGGACTGAGCAGGACTCTGCAGCAATGAGAATCATTTTTTCAAAAGGCTCATAGACTGCTCTGGAGGTGGGTCCCAGAGGTGACCATCTCCAAAGCACATTAGAGGTACACAGAGGTGGGAGTTGTCTTTAGGAGGGGGATAGGATGAATCTGTCAGAGGCCCATAAGGACCACCAAGCTCCTCCAGCTGTAGATAAATGTTGTATGTCCATTGCTGGGGAACTCAATTCCTCATTCCTCGTCTCAGATACCGAGATGATACAGGAAATTCAAGAGCAGGCTTCAGGAAGGTTTTTCGGGGGTGGGGGTGAGCTCAATGAGCAAGGAGTTTCCTCCTTGTCCCAGAAATTGCTCATAGCGTTGCCTCTCTCTGCCACCCCCTCTCCTGAGTGCTAGCTCCGTCCTCCATGCTGTGTGTGATAGAGGCTGACACTCCCTCCTGCACGTCCTCCTTGCCCCCAGCCTTTCAGGGCACAATAGAAAGACTGTGGCACCTGGAAGACTCAGGTCCAAATCCTGGCACTGTCACTTCCTAGATGTCTGACATCAGGCAAGGGTCTTTACCTCTGATACCTGCATAGGAGATCATGAGTTTAAGTCCCTTGGCACATAGGCAGTCCTTAGCTGTCCATTCTCTTCCTTCCTTAACTCCTGGCTTCCCTGCAACCCCATGAGAGGAGCAGCCAGGAAAATAGGCTCTGTGGGTCCAATTCTAACAGGAAAAATAAGGAATCTATGTGTCCTTCATCTCCTTCCCCAGATCCCCAAACCCCAATGGCCAGTGTAAAGCAGTCAGGCCATCCTGCCCACCACCCCTCTCCAGTCCTACAGTTTCCAGCTAGTTCTTAGTGGAGGGTCCCAGCTCACAGGGAACTGTGGGTTTCAACTCTCCAGAATGAAACAGTCTGAAGCTTAAGCATAGGGGCAAAATCTGATGTCCCTGGCTCTGAGACCCCAGGTCAGATTCTTCCCCCACCTCCTCCAGCTGAAGACAGAGAATCTCTGCAGAGGAGGCTTGCCAGCTCTCTCGGGTTTTCTCTGGAATCTCCCAGGATGCATGTCTGATATCTGAACATGAGGTGATATAGAAGCCATGTGCCCAGATATTGGGAAATAAATACAATGCCTTTTATCCATAAAGTACTTTGAAGTTTACAAAGCTCTTTCATAGATGGTATTCCATTGGCACTGGATGACAAGCCTATAGGGCAGGTATTTCTGCCATTTTGGAGATGAGGCAAATCAGGCCCAGAGAGGTTGAGGAACTCAGCCAAGGTCACACAGCTAGTGAACTAGTAAGCCAGTTCTTCTGGCTGACAACGGGAGTATATCTCCAAATCTACAGTGAATGTCAGTGGCCCGTCTATCCTAAACCTGAGGTCTGATGTCCAGTGTGGCAGGGCAGAGCTTGGGCAGGGGCTACGCGTGGGTAGGTTGCCCAGTGCTGTCTGAGAACTGCATGCCCTGTTTGCTGTGCTGTGCTGGTGTTAACCCCTCCTTGTAATCCTTGTTATATAAACAATGCCACATCTAATCAGAAAGGAAAAGATAAGAAGAAAGCCAAGTATGACAGCTTGCAAGAGTTGAGAAAGAATAAGAAGGAACTGGAGTTTGAGCAAAAGCTTTACAAAGAGAAAGAGGAAATGCTGGAGAAGGAGAAGCAGCTAAAGATCAACCGGTTGGCCCAGGAGGTACGTCCTGCTTGCAAGCCAGGCGAGCATCCCTGGGGCACAATTTGGTTTTTCCCCACCAGGATCCCAGGGGACCAGCTGGAGTTGTTCTCCCCAAATGGAGTCCAAGGGTGGGATGAGCCTTTCCTCCCTCCCTAGTCTGGAGAGTGAGATCTTGCCATCTCCCCAGGGTCAGCTGATATTAGCTCCTGGTTTAGATGCATGTTTGGGATTGAGATTAGCTTCCTTGCTCAGGGTACGGGTCTGAGACTAGCCTCTCTGCCCAGATTGTAGGTCTCAGGTTAGCCCTTGATACACCTGGCTAGAGGTTTGAGTCTTTCCCTTTCTCCCCATCCCACCAGAGTGTGAGCCTAAAGCTAGGCCTGTCCACCTTAGATGTGGCTATGAGGCTGACTACCTTGCTCAAGATGTGAGTCTAAGGCTGATCCCTCTGCCTAGTTTGTAGCTCTGAAGTTAGCCTTCCACTCACCTGTCTACAGATCTGAATCAATCTGGCCTTCATATTCAGGTTATGAGTCTAAGACCAAGTCCCCCCCAACCTAGCTTGGCTCTGAGACTATGGGTCTGAGGCTAACCCCTTTGTATAGGGAGTGGGTCTGAGGTTATCCCCCGGTTAATAGGGCTATGAGTCCAAGGCTGCTCCCATCAACATAGTGTTTGTTTGAGGCTAGACCTCCTCAACCTGGGAATGTGTCTAAGTCTGTCCCCCTCAAAACATGTCAAGAGCTATCTTAGAGCACAAGTAAATCCTGTCCTAGGTGGGATGGGTGACCCTAACTCCCTAGCTGTAGGAGATATCATTATTTCTGCTTTTCCTTAATGCTTCCATGAATCGGAATGCCAATCTGATTAGATTATGAAACCAGAGGAGTCCTGAGAATATGAAGTCCAGAGAATATGAAGTGCATTAGATCTGGCCTTAGGACCAAATTAGCTACAAAATTAAAAATCAAATTCAACTTGTGCTTCTGAGGACAAGGCAGCCTGGAGGGGGAATAAAAGAGCAATTAAACTCTTGGAATGCGCTGAGAGGCTACTGAAGGACCATTCTTGGAAAATCATCAGAGCCTTAGGGCTCGTGGGCATCTGGGGTCCAGTAAATCCCATACAACACATAAGCCCGTCTTCTGATTCTGCCTGCAAGTGCTGTTAAGTGAACCTGACGCCCCCGACCCTCCTGTCCCGTTTCCACCTCCTCGAGGGCCAGTGGAACAAGCCCGGTCTCCTTCTGGGTAGTTGACACATCTAACAGCACCCTCGGGTTTTTGAAGAAGTGCTTCTGTGCCACTGCTGTCCACGTGCTATTCAAGTGTGCCCTTTGTCCTCTCCTCTCTGCGCCGGTGCCGGGTCTCAGGTGTCTGAGACGGAGCGGGAAGACCTCGAGGAATCGGAAAAGATTCAGTACTGGGTGGAAAGGCTCTGTCAGACGCGACTTGAGCAGATTTCCTCTGCTGATAATGAGATCTCAGAGGTAACAGAGCCCTTCTTTCCACGCAGACTCTCCTGCTGCCTTCAGAGTGACCCACCCTGGGGACAGCGTGAGGCAGGAGGGCCCCTAGCAAGCGTCACTGTCCACACCGGTGCCTGTGCCCCTGTTCAAGGCCCCCCACTACAAACCGACTCCCCCTTCCTCTCTTGGGGAGGGAGAATGAGTCTGTATTTCTGAGCTTTATCTCCAGAGTGATCACTAAGTCCCTGAGTTCATCTCAGATGGTCCCTAACGACAGTGAAAGCTGTTGTCCTGGCGTGTTGGCTGAGTGCCCCTCAGGTGTGTTCCCAGAGGGTAAACTATATGAACACCTTATTTATCACCCACGGATGGCATAACTTGGGACCCTCCTGCATTTGGGCACTCCCTCCCAGCCGCCTGCTATGGACTCAGCTGGGCACCCACGTGGCAGAGAAGTAGCACCCGCAGAGTTCTGGTTTGAGGGTGGTGGGTCTCCAAAAGCAAGAGAGACAGATTAGAAAGACATGGTAGTCGATGTATTGTGAAGTGGAGCGCTAATCAGTGTGGACGATTACAGAGCTTCCTTGCAACCCCCCAGATGACCACGGTACCCCCGCCTCCCCCGCCTTCTGTGTCTCCCCTGGTCCCACCCTTGAGATGCTTCGCAGGCGGGCTGCAGCTGCACACCACTGACCTGGATGACATCCCCCTGGACATGTTCTACTATCCCCCCAAGGCTCCCTCGGCCTTGCCTGTGATGCCCCACCCTCCACCCTCCAACCCACCCCCCAAGGTCCCTGCGCCCCCTGTCCTGCCCTCATCTGGCCACGTGAGCACCTCGTCCTCACCCTGGGTGCAGCGCACCCCACCACCCATTCCCATCCCTCCCCCACCATCCATCCCCACCCAAGACCTCACTCCCACCCGCCCACTGCCCTCGGCGCTGGAAGAAGCACTGGGTAACCACCCCTTCCGCACTGGGGACACAGGCAATCCCACGGAGGACTGGGAGGCCAAGAACCACAGCGGGAAGCCCACCAGCTCCCCTGTCCCTGAAAGGAGCTTCCCGGCCACCCCAAAGGTACTGCCCCTGTTCCGCATGCGATGCTTAGAAGCAGGAAGAGTGGGGAGAGCTGCTGTTTCCCGTGTCCTCCACTGCTCCTGAGAGTGGAGACAGGAAGAAACATCATCTCACCCCATCTTCCAGGAATGGCCCCCCGACCTGCACGTGTGGACATCCTGCATGTGTGAGGTTTCTGCAGATCTTGAAGTGCTGTATTGTATGGCGAATTGTCTGTGATCCCCGGGATGAGCCACAGTGTAGCCATTCAACACTCATTGCTCTCTCTTAGCGCCTCCTAGCAGTGTGGGCTGGTAACTCTCAGCGTAGTACTTGCAGGGCTACGTGAGTGAACAGTCAGAGCTCTGGGTCATGTCCAGTCACATCTTGATATTATCCCAGAAAGCCTTGAATATGAGAAATGACTCCCTGGTTTAACAGGGAAAAAAGCTGGGGAGTGGGAGATGGAGGGAACAGAGGTCAGATATTAGGCTCTGTAAATGCAGTGTTAAGACATTCCAGTGCATTTTCTCTGACATTGGCCAACTGCACTGGCTTGAAGTTTAATATCCAGAAATTTTTCTGGCTAACTTCCAGCCTTAGAAAAAAATGAAGACGAGAGAGTTCCTAGAAATCTCTAAATTTACTCTAAAAGACTAGGGATGTTTTTCTTGGATGTCTGGAGGCTGAACAGTGATCTTTCTCAGAAAGACATAGTTCTTATTCATTATTCTTAATCCAAAGACTATTTTGAAAGAGCCAGTCCCTGAGGAAGACACGGAGCTTTGATCCCATAGAGGAAAATACAAAACATTCCTCTGCTCCTGGAGCCACGAGGCCAGGCATGGGTCAGTGCAAAAGCAGCTCATGTCAGCTGAGGGGAGTGGGGGTTGCTGGGGAGGGGACAGTCTGTAGACCTGACCCGGGGTTTTTATTCCCCTTGCTCGTGTGGATTTGAGGTGCTGCATGAAGAGCAGAGTAAGCATCTCAGGCATTCAGGAGAGCTTGGGAGAAGGAAGGTGGGAGTGAAGAAAAGTGCCAGATGCTGATAAGGCTGCAGCTTCCAGCAGGAGACCCTCAGAGAGACCCCTCTGGACCCCTGGTGAGGGCCCTGAGCCCTGTAGCTCTAGCAGGAAGAAGCGTGTTCTGGCGACGGCAGAGCCCAGCCAAGAGCTGCCGTGCAGGCGCTGAGTCAGCCTGGCACAGAGGGCCACATCCTTCTCTGTAGGTGTCCTCCACCCAAATGAGCGGTAGCTTTTCCTCAACAAATTTGATTCCACGATCAGTGACTGTGCTGTGCCTGTCTTTGCGAGGGGGAGAGGGGAGCAGGGCTGACAAGGACAGAGGAGGAGATTGGCACAGCTGTGCTTTCCAGGACTTGCCATCTGAAGGGTGCGCAGCTTTCTGGGCAGGATTTTGCTAGAAAATAGGCATAGGCCACGTGGGATTCGTTCTACTAGAAGGTTGAAGGCGCCTCTATGGAGGAGAAGGCTTATGAGCCTAGCCTTGAGGGGTGGCGGCACGTGGAGGATGGCAGGAAGGGCATGGCGGGTGCCGGGAGCATGAGCATGGCGAGGAGGAGCAGCGGGAGTCAGGCTGCCCGGGTTTGAGTCCTGGGTCTGCTACTTACTGGCTGGGTGACTTTGGGCATGTGTTACTGCATCTGTCTGAGCCTCGACCTCCTCATCCATGAAAGGGGAAGCTAACAGCACCTACCTGTTATGAGAACCAGATGAATTAATACATGAACGCATCCTAAGTTAGTACCAAGAAGAGTGGCAGGCACATAGTGGGTGTTCAGTAGACATTAACTATGGTTACTGAGAATCCAGAGTACATGAAAATTTGGGTGAAGCTGTAAACATGGGCTTGGAGGTAATTGCAGCAAAACTTTGAAATAGAGTCAAGAATCGGGACTTGACTTTGAATCTTTGGTCCAGCTTTCTTTGATTCTTCAAGGCATTACAAAGTTCCCACTGTTAGCTCCTGATCAGAGCACAGGGACAGTTAAAAGCTCCCCAGGGAGTCTCTGAAGACCCAGATCATAAACGTCTCAAGCAGCATCAAAGCTGGAGTTGTTCCTGACTTGAAGGCCAGGAGGCTGCTGTTTGATCAGCTTCCTCGGGTCTGTGTGAGCACTCTCCCCCTTGTACCACCTACCCTGCCCAGTCTCCTCCTCCCTGCATGCCCCTGGCCAGCTGTCATCAGTGCTGCAGCAGGAAGTGTGGGTGACCACACGCCTACGCAGTCGGCCCAGTCATCGGCAGGCCCCAGGCTGTGGCAACCAACACCGGTGTTGGTTTAACACGTGCACCTGTCACACTAGCACCTGCCAGAGGGAGGTTTTCAGGGCCAGATCTACCGCCAGACAGTGTCCCACGTGTCCATACTATTGAGTCATTCATTTATTCATTCAACACATGTTTATTGAGCACCTACTATATGCCAGACACTGTGCTGGATGCCAGGAACCCCACTAGATAGACAGCTACAGTCCCTGCCAAGACAGTCTGGTGGAGAAGAGATGAGTAAGCCAGCAACTACCACACAACCAGGTGGAGACAGAAAACACAGGTGCTGTGAGGAGTGGGGGTGGAGGGAAAGCTCAAGAGAGGCTTCCAGAAGGAGTGGTGCCCGAACTAAGACCTGGGCAGGTAGGCAGAAGGAGGAAAGAGCATGTGCAAAGGCCTCAAGGAAGAAAGCCCAGCATTTTGGAGGCTAAAGTGAGGAAGGTGCAGAAGCTTGTGGAGGGCCTTGAGGGGTCCAGCCTTCAAGCTCAGCAGTGGGGCCCCGTGGAAGGGTTGGGGGCAGGGTCGTGACCCTGTCAGATAAGTCTTGCCCCAGATGATCAGGTGGGTTAGAGCAAAGCAGGCAGGTTGCTCACCCTGTGACCTCCAGAGACTGTGCCCACCCACCAGGAACAGCAGATGCTTCCTGCTGGCTGCAGTCTAGGGACTGGAGCCATGGCAGAAGAGATAGCCCTTGAAGGGAGGGGATACCAGATGGCACCCATGGCCTTGAAAGTGTGACAGAGAGCCTTCAGAGTGTGTCCTCTGAGTGACACTGGCTGCTGGCACCCTCAGTGAGGCTCTGGCTCAAGTGTCTGATTCTGTAGAGCCCACCAGTAGTTTCTGTGGCCTCCAAACACACTGTGGCCAACAGGCTTCTCTCCTCTCTGCTGAAGATCATACCCCCAGGACCTCCAGCAGGGCGAACGGACCAAACTGGCTTAGCATGTGCATGGGTGTGGATTTGCATGTGTAGAAGTACTACGGCTGGCCTTGGCCACTCAAGACCTCACATGGGTTTCTTAAACCAACCCCTGTAGACATTTTGCCCAAGCCCACAGCCTCCTCGAGGCCCTGGCGTGTCCACCATCTCCAAACCTGTCATGGTCCACCAAGAGCCCAACTTCATCTACAGGCCAGCTGTGAAAGCTGAGGTCCTGGTAAGCCCCCTGGGCCCCCTCCAGGGCATCTCTAGAGGAGCAGAACAGGGCTGTCTCCCCTGGGTTCTGCTGCCTCTGCAGGGAGGGTGAGGTGGGACACAAACTCAGGTCAGGTGCCATCTTGTACCCTTCTCATTGGCCAAGAGATGCGTCCACTTGGGTGTGAGAGGGTGCAGGAGGGACCAGGAATTCCTGTGCTCCACTTGACCACAGCCTGTTCTTCTAAAAGCAATAATAATAACAGATAAGATTTATCAAGAGCCTGCCCCGTGCCGGACTCTGCAGGGTCTCCTTTCATCCTCACAACAATCTAGTGAGATGGTTCCTCTGAGGCTTAGAGAGTTTAAGTCGGTTGCCCAAGGCAGATCCTGGACTCACTCCTTACTCACGTCTTTCAGACTCCAAAGCCCGTGCTCTTACCCATGTCGCCATCTTGCCAAAACCTACAGCGACTCTAGCTGCCCTGGCCTCTGCCCTGAGGCCTATTGTGACCTGGTGTGGAACACCCTCAGATGGGGTTGTGGCCTGGCGTGGGACCCTTCATGGGGAACTGGCCAGAGCACACCCACTCCCTTTCCCCACTTCCCGTCTTGCTCCTCACTAGGACGGGTAGTCTCAGGTGTGGTCCTGGGCAGTGGGGAGGGTCTGCCCACCCCCAGTAACTGACGGCTGAGGGAGCTGGGACTCCCGCGCACCACTCAGAGGTGCCAGCCACTTCCCCACAGTGGGAAGACAGTCATGCCAGAATTTTTATTTCCCTTTCAAGGAAACTTTATGCAACTGTCAGGTCAGGGCAGGACAGCTCAGGTAATTATTTTCAGCTTTAGCTGTCAGCTCCCCAAAGAGCAAAGTTTATGTTCCTGGGACAGGCAGCTGATGCAGCCATGTCGTGTTCTCTGGCTAATGACAAGGGGTGGTGTCTGCTTGGCAACAGATGGGTAGCTGCTGCATCTGTGGGCGCCCAGCAGGCCCTAACAGAAGTCAAACTGTCTGCTTGGGGAGGGACCTTGGCAAGGCAGCCCCAGGCTGGCAGCCCGGGGCCTGGCACCAGGGGGCAGACGAGAACTACTGGTGAAGTCCAGTGTGGAACTATTTTTTTTTTTTCCTGGCAGCCACAGGAGATGTTGAAGAGGATGGTGGTTTATCAGACAGCATTCAGACAAGTAAAATGATACCCGCTGTGTGTCTGGGGTCCTCCCCACCACCCCTCTGTCTCTCCCACTGTGTGCCTGACTTCTTTCTTTCTGGAAGTGCCAGATCCACAGCGACCCCAAGCACCGTCTGCCAGGGAGCCTCAGGCCAGAACCGTGTTCCCCGTTGCTCGTGGCAGGGGTTGGGAGGATTTCATATCAGAGGGGACCCAGGGCTTGTCAGACCCCATGCTAAAGCTCAGAAAGCAGCAGGACCCCTGGATGCTTGCCTTTTTTTGCTGCTGTTTGGCCAAAGAGGAGCAGGGCAGAGGGAACCCTCAGAGGGTCGCAGAGGCCAAGATGGGCCCTGGCTCCAGCCCTAGGAGAGAGGGCAGGGACTCCCTTAGATGTCTGCCTGCACCTTCCACTGTCTTTTCCCCTGCAGGTAGATCAAAGCTTCACCAAACCCTCCTTGACACTGAACCAGCATCAGGGAGGAAGAGGTGGCTCAGGGTGCTCCTGTGCACAGGGACGTGGATGTCCTTGCTGGCCTCTGAGTGCTATCGGGCAGGCAGCCACCTATCCTCCCTGCCCCCTGGGGCTTATCTCCCAGAGCCAGCATCGGACTGGCTGTTTCATCACCGATGAAAGAGATCCCAAGATGAAAGAGATCTTGCAGCCAGCCCTGCTCCCTTCCCCTGCCCTCCTCACTGATAACGCATCGTCAGACTGGAGGCTGACTTGACCACAGGCAGGCAGCAAAAGGGAGGGGTCGGCTGTGCAGTGAGAGACACAGGTGTCTGCAACAGAGGCTGCTCCTGGCCCAGGGATTTATAAATTTAGTCGTTACAACAACCCTTGGAGCTAAGTGCTAGTATCATCTCCATTGTATAGATGAGAAACTGCAGCAGAGAGAGTTGAAAACATGCCCACGATGGCACAGCTAGTGTCAGCCCCTGGATTTGAATCCAGGTCGGGCTCTGCAGTCTATGCTGTAAATGCGACACCGTCCGGCCTCTCAAAGCACTGCCATTACTTAACAGACATTTGAGGACCTGGTAGTTTAGGGTGCTCACAGCCTAGACTTCAGGCTTGGAGTCAAACCCTTGCTCCCCTGCCCACTGAGTGACCCTGGGCATGAATGTCACCTCTCTGGGCCTCAGTTTCTTCATCCGTTGAATGAGGGGTTGGGCTCCCTCTTTAGGGGCTGACAAGCTGTAATGGTTTGCGAAGCTCCCATTTAAATTCACACAAGACTCAAGTACCTGCCACCTGGCCCATCCCTGAGAGCAGGTTGTCACAGGGTCACAGAGAGCAAAGGCTCATAGCCAGCACTGCCCAGCCTTCCAGAAGAAACAGCCAGGGGTAGGCAGGGCCCTCTCAGAGAAGGAGCATCACTGCCTAACACCCCCTCGCCCGTGGATCTGCCATGTCCCTCCTTCTGTCTGCTGCGCCCGCTCCCACCTGGATGTGGCCTCAGAGCTGAACCAGGCCCTTGGCCTCTCTGGGATTGAGCCTGGGAGATGAAGGCCAGTGAGGAGGGACGGCAGGCGGATGCTCAGGGATCTACCTGCTGATATTTGGCCCTCATCTTGTTCCCAGAGCTTGGTTGCTGCCTTCTGGGCATGGGGTGGGGTGTCTGTGGCCTCCCCACCACGCTGACCACAGGCCCCAGGGCACATTTGGTATGGTCTGGGGACCTATGTGCTGAGAGTGGCTCCACTCAGCCTGGCGAGTCCTGTGTGGGCACCTGCCACAGGGCTCTCCTTCGCTCCCACCCCCCATGGGGACCAGCCGGCCTTTGCTGACCTCACGCTTAGCATCCCAGCCCCTGGCTCCTGCTCACTGTGTGTGACTCCTGAGCAAGGCTGTATGTTCAGGCTCTACCCCCTTCTCCTCACTGTCTTTTTCCTAAATCTTGGGGCCATTGTCCCCACAGCAGCCCCCATCAAGCCAGGTCCCCTGAGCTATGTGTTCTCTTCCTCTTCCTCCCCTGGCTAAAGGGCCAACCTGGGCTCCCTGGAATCTTCTAGGTAAGCATTGGGTTAAGAGCAGTGGCAGGCACTAGGCCACCACAGATCCTCACCACCACTGCCCCCTTCCCGCTGGGTGCCTCTTCCCTCTCCCTCGGGCATCTCGGGGCTGGTTTCCCCAGGAAGAGCAGGACTGGCCCTTCTGTGGGGCCAGAGCACAGGATGGAGAAGCACTGGGCTTCATCCCCTGGGGTCTGGGTGCCACCTCTAGTAGGAACTTGGAAGAGAGGTGGTGTGCCCTTGAGGACCTGAGGCTGGGGGGATGAGACTCTCGGCGGGGCAGACACTGCCTGTCCAGGCCATCTAGATGGCGGAGGTGGTGCCCCTGCGCCCCCAGATGCGCACCTCGCTGGAACGGTGCTCCGAACGCTTCCTGCAGCTTCCTGCTTGTCCCCGAGCAAGGGCGCTCTGGCTGTGGGGGCTGCCAGCCTCCCCCCTGCATCCCACCCAGGCCACGCCTGCCCTTCCACCCTTGGATTCCGAGCGTTCACCCTCTTCCTCCTCTGCTCTGAACCTCAAGGGCCTCTGCTCTGTCCTCCTGAACACCCCTCGTTTGCTTCCAGGACTTCCGGAAATATGAGGAAGGCTTTGACCCCTACTCCATGGTAAGAGTTAACTCTCCTCTCCTGAGAGGTGGGTTAGAGTATTTGATGCTGGTGCGTTCTGGGCTCTGGGGTCTGGGACAAGGTCGGGGCGTATGAGGAGCCCTGAGGACGCCCCAGCTGCTCTCTCCTGCCAAGGCTCCTTCCCGATGGCACTCCAGTGCTAACTGGTGTGCGTGCACGTTCGTCCATTGTCCCCGGCGGGGCCTGGGATCCCAGCTGAAAACCAGTGGGGGTGGGGCAGGGAATGGTTCCCTGGGCTGTGAACTCTGCTGGGCCCAGTGTCCGCCAGCTGCCTGGCTTGTCCCCTCCACCCCTGCTCTCACTGCCACCCTTCAGGCCAGCTCAAAGCTCCCACTGTCTTTTCCCTATAGTTCACCCCGGAGCAGATCGCAGGGAAGGATGTCCGGCTCCTGCGCATTAAGAAGGTATCTGGGCACGTGGAGGGGAGTGGGTGGGCCACCCTCCTTCCCTGCCCCTGCCCCCCTGCACCTGAGTTCCCGGCTTCTCCTATTCTTGAGGTGACTCCTAGGGGCCCCTCAGGTCTCCACTATCCTCCCCCATCTCCCGAGATGCCCCCTCCTGGGGTGGGGCTGCCCACCCAGCCCCCGCTTAGCATCCAGGCCTCATTTTCTCCCCAGTGGCACCGCCAGGGGCCCCATGGCGCCTCCTGCTCTCTCTGTGGCTCTGTCAGGAGGCTTCTTGGTGCCCAGGTGCCCACAGGCTGCTGTCTGCTTGGCTCCCTAAAGCCTGTTTTCCTCTAACCAGGAAGGATCCTTAGACCTGGCCTTGGAAGGCGGTGTGGACTCCCCGATCGGGAAGGTGGTTGTCTCTGCTGTTTATGAGGGGGGAGCTGCCGAGCGGCATGGTGAGTGGGGACCAGCCATGCCCCTGTTTGGGGATGGTGCAGTGGTCAGGCAGGGCCCTCCAGGAGAGTAAACAGCTGCCCACTCGGAGTGAGCTGACAGTGGGCTGACAGTTGCTCAAGGATGCCCACCCGTCCAGCCGTCCATCAGTCCCACATGTCGCCTGAGGGCATGCGATGGTGCCAGGACCAAACCAGACGCCATCCTGCCCTCCAGGGGCTCTCTGACCAGTGGTGGCCACGTGCTGAGGATTACCAGGGACTGACAAGCACAGTACAGTCTGCTGAGGGTTTACGGGGAACTCAGAGGCTGGAGGAAGCCGTACGAGCCCTGAGGGAAGGCTCCTTAGCAGGGCAGTGCCTGGGCTGAGCTTCAGCCAGTGCTGGCCTGTGAAGGTGAGAAAGGCAGGGAGAAATCCTCAAAACCTGGCCTGTCCTTTCAGCGATGGCAAGAGCCACATGTTTGTTGAGAACTAACCATGTGCTGGATGCTATTCTAAGTACCTGGCATCTAACCCTCTGTCGGAGTGTTTTGTGTACATCAACTCGTTTAATCCTCATAACAACCCCAGAAGTAGGTACTGTTATTATTCTCATTTTGCAGCTTAGGAAACTGAGGCACATAGGTTAAAGCAGTTGCTGAAAGACCCACAGCCAGTGAAAGGTCCAGGCAGTTTGGTCATGAGATCTTACACAGCCTTGCCGCCTCCCCGAGAGCCAGAGTGCCCCCTAAACACACACACAGTGTGTCTCTTTTGAGGCATGATCTTCTTGCTTCTGCATGTATCCACTTAGCAACGAAAGCAGCCTCTGCTGGTGCGGGAAGCCTTTGCGGACCCCAGGCCCCATCTCTCGCTTCAGACCATCAGCCCATTCACCTGTCAGGCATGTCAGAAACTCCGTTAGTGATTCCTTCTTCCAAGTCAGGGAGGCCTGGGCACCCCTAGAGAAGGAGCCCCAGGCCTCTTACCTTCCCAGGCTAGAGCAGGCAATCGTAAGATTAGATCCCCTCTGGCAGTCCTGGGCTGCAGTCGGGCTCTCCCACCAGCTGGAGGTGGTAAAAGGTGAGGGCTGGGGCAGGAGATAGAAGGGAGAGCCAGCTGGTGGCTGGCAGCCAGGCTTCTGTGGTTACCAGGGCAGGGGTGGGCACTGGGAGCCTTGGGTGCAAGTCTAGCTCTGCATCCCGGCTTCAGTGGCCTCAGGCCCCCCTCAGCCACACTCCGAGCTTTTATTCCAGCTCGAGGAGGGAGGACCTGCTCAGCTAGGCAGCTGCCGTGACCCCCACCCTCCTCCTCTGTCCTCACTTCTGTGCCAACTGGAGGAGGGGTTGCTACTTGGCCCAGAGAAGCCACGTGCCTGCCGTGTCTAGCAGGGAGAGAGGACCTGGATGGATGAGTGACTCTCCTGGGTCCTCCCCACTTACAAAGCCCTAGCCCAACCACTGCCTTATTGACCCTAAGGCTCCATCTTAGGTTTGTACAAAATGAGAAAGCGAAAGTCACCTATCCCCAGTCCCACTGTGCAGAGGAACCTGCTGTCTACAGTCTGGTCCTGCACTGCTTTGGACCTGCCGGCAGCTGGTGGAAGTTTCCCCAGGAGCACATCGTTTAAGCCCCCACGGCTGCCATCGTCAGTAACACACACCACATTCCTATGGGCCTTCCTGCCCACAAGGTTTCTGGCTGATCTATTTCAACGTAACCTGGAGTGCTCTGTGGACCTCAGGACTAGGGGAAATTCCTCAAAAAAGAGCTCTGATGTTGAAGAGGTATGGGAAACCCTGTACAATCTGTCCACTTCTTGGACAGCTGCAATGCATATTAGCATATTCAAGACTCTGACAAGTCTTGCAATGAGTAACTGTTTAGCTTATAACTCAGTTTCCCCAAAATTATTAGATCACTGGAAAGTTTATCGAAGAACACCTTTTAGCAACATTCATTTATTCAACAAATATCTATTGAGTTCCTTTTTTGTGCTGGGTATTATGTGAAGCACTGGCGATAGAGTGGTGAACCGATAAGACAGTCCCTGCCCTGGTGAAGCTAACAGTAAGGTGGGAGACTTCACTGATAAACAAGTAAACAAATAGATTTATGGTTACAAACTGTGAAACACTCTGTGTAGGAAAAGACCAGGATGCTGTGAGAGAGTAATAGGAAAGACCTACTTTAGGCTAAGTGTGGGTCAGAGAAGCCCTCTCTGGGGAGGAGACATTTCATCTCAGACTAGAAGAAGAGAAGAGAGAGAAAGGGGAAAAGCACTCCAGATGGCACAGTATACAAAGGCTCTGAGGCAGGGAAGAGCTTGCCACGCTCAGGGACCTGAAGCAGACCAGCACTGCTGGGCAGCGGAGAGGGCCAGTTTGCAGAACTCACTCAGGTCTCAGATAACCTCGCTGGAAATGCAGGTCTGCCTCCCTCTGCAACAAGAGGCCCATACAAGAGCTAGGTGGCAGTGATTCGTCATTTGTGTCATTCTCCAGAGCTGAGGTTAGGGCGTGTGGCTGGAATGGAGAGGAAATACCCTTTGAGTAACCAGGTGGGTAGTTTCCGCTGTGCCTTCTGGGCCCACGTGAGCTTTCAGAACCCAGGGTCGGACCTCTTCTTAGGCCCCACAGTGACCCCCTTTTGCCAAGCTCTGGGCCGGTCACATGTCACATACAGCCCAGTGGGCCAATCAGCCTATCTTCCTGCAGGTGGCATTGTGAAAGGGGACGAGGTCATGGCCATCAATGGCAAGATTGTGATGGACTACACTCTGGCTGAGGCTGAGGCTGCCCTGCAGAAGGCCTGGAACCAGGGTGGGGTAAGAACAAGCCCCTCCCACCGCCCCCCCCCCACCTGCCTGCCTCAAACCCTGGTCTGTGCAGCCAGGCCTTACAATCGGGATGCCCCATCCCAGGGCGGGTGTCTAGGGTCCAGGCAGCTGTTGGGTGACACCCACATACCCCATGCAGCCAATGGTCAAAATCTAACAAGATGGAATTCAGAAAAATAAATGTCAATTTCTGACCTCAAATCCAAAAAGCCAGTGGCACAAAACAACTCCAGAAGACTGGGCAGGGCAGCCCTCTCAAGAAAAAGACTTTATGTCTTTTCTAAGTGCACATGGAACAGGAGTCAAGAGAGTTCTGGGAGCTACTAGAAAACATTAACAAAAGTAGAGGGCCCAAGATAAAGGATGGGCTGGTGGTAATCTCTGTGCTCATTGGACACCCTCCTGGGTCAGGGCCACCACGTAAGGTCTCCCAGGCTGTGCACTGCACAATCTGAGGGGGTGCCCTCCTACAGACTGTAGTGTGAATGGTGCCCGCTCATATTGTGCAATGCGCAACCTGTGCAACTGTATGCAGGCAGCCGAGCCTGAGGTATTAAGTTCAGTGCCAAGGAAGCTGACCAGATGGGCCTGGGACCCACATGAAGGGATATGGAGAAGAGAAGACTCACGGGTAACATGATGACTGTCTGATTATCTGAAGGTCTGCATTACGGTAGAGGGAGCAGAAGTATTCTCTATGATTCTTGAGGGCAGATCTGGATTGGATCGAGGGAGGTCCTGGGGGGAGAGAGAGAGATTTGAGGTCAATGTTAGGAGCTATCATTGAGGGGTAGAGGGGCCCAGTGATATTTCAGATACTTCTCAGTGGATACACCCAAGCCAAGGCGTAATGGCACTGAGGGGATTTACGTGTTAGGATCAAAAAGCTAGGCCAGAAGTTCCCCGATTGTCTGTGCATGAGAACCGCCTGGGGAGCTCATTAAAATACTGCTACAGGGCCTACCCCAGTCTTCCAGGGGCCAAGTCCATGAGTCTACACTCCTAAGAAATTCCCCTAAGTAATGCTGAGGTTACTGCCTGGCCCTGGTCCATAGATCAGCATTTGGGAACTTAGTGTCATTTGAGGGCCTTGCAACCCTGGCTTCTGTGGTTCTGAAGCCTCAGACACTGGACTCTTCCCCAGACCTTGGGACCCCACAGTGGGCCCATCTGCAGCAGGAGGACCTCCAGCCCTACCTGTGCCTGCCTCCCTGTAGGGAGAAGGCCCCAGCTGACTGATCCTGGGCCACGGTGCCCAGAAAAGAGAATGGAGTACCAAGGGCAGACACATCATCCACCCCTGAGCATGCCCCCGAGTCACACAGCCTCTCCCCACAGGACTGGATCGACCTCGTTGTTGCCGTCTGTCCCCCCAAGGAGTACGACGATGAGCTGTAAGTGTGTGCAGGCCCCTGGCCCACCACCGCCTGCTCCCTCTCCAGAACCTCCGCTGCCTTCCTCCAGTCCACCCCGCCCAGCCGGAGCCTGCACTCAGAGTGAAGGAATGGCCCGAGCAGCTTCCGTAGTCAGAGCTCCTAGAAAACTCCTGGGCTAGAGAAGTCCTAGCGCGCTGTCCTCAAGTACTGTCAGAGCTGCTTCCCGGGCTGTCTTGTCTGAATTCTTCTTTATATACGGGAAACTGAGGCTCAAGGTCTCAGACCAAGTAAGCAGATCAAGTTGGGACAAAGACTCAGGATTTTTGATTGCCCACTCAGAACTTTATCCCCTGCACTGTTATCAGATGGTTTAAAGATTTCTCTGACCATCCTTCACTCCCTGGAAGGCCTTCCTGATGTCTAGTTATTTGCACTCATGCTGTATCTCTAGGCGGCCAACACCACAGGCTTTCGTCCCCACCCTGGGAGATCTCCAGGGATCCTTAATGTCTTTCTCTGTGATTCCCTGTGTGTCTGTATCTGTGTGGGTCTCTGTGTCCTTCCCTCTGTCTGTCTCTCTCTCCGTATCCTTCCTGTCATTCTGTCTCTCTCATCTGTCCCTCTCTTTCCCTTTCATCCCTCTCCCCTTTCTCTTCTCCTCTGTCCTTTTCTTGCTTCCTGTTTCTGTCTGTCCCTGGCTCTGAGTCCCTGCTTCTCTGTCTTTGTCATTCTGCATCTATTCTTACCTCTCTCTCCCTGCCTCTGTGCTGTCTCCTCTCCGTCTTCACCTCATCACGTCACATCCCTCCCCCTTGCCACCCGCCCGCCATCCACACAGTCACCGCTCACACCCTGCTTGCCTGGCATGGCTATGCCTGCTTGCTCCCCAGCCAGCAGAGGCTGAGTTCTGTGCACGTCTTAGGGAGACCAAGGTCTGCTTGCTCCTGATTCTGGAACCCTGGGGCTAGGCAGAACCAAGGCAGGAGCCAAGAGAGAGAAGAGGTCCAGCGGCGCTCTGCCTGGGAGTAACCGAGCCCTGTTTTGTGTTTCCCGCTCTGCTCTGTGTATGTAGCTCTTCTCTTCCCTCCTCCGCAGCCGAAAGCCCCCAGCCGGTCCGAAAGCTCCTTGAAGACCGTGCTTCCGTGCACAGACACGGGTTCCTCCTGCAGCTGGAGCCCACGGTGAATAGGCAGGCAGGCCACGGGGCCCTGGCTGTCCATGCTGCGTGCAGTGGCCATCTGCTGCCCACGCTGTCGGCAGGTTCTTTGGACTGGTGTCTGGAAGGGTACACAAGCTGCCATCCGTGCAGTGCCACCTAGGGCCTGCTGTTGGCCACACTGGAATTCTTTTGGACCCAGACGCCCTCCCCCTCCGGGGAGTGGTGCAGAGCACTTGCTTGGGACCTGGTGTCCTGACTCACCACAGCCGTTGGGACTTGCCTACCAAGCAGCACCCACATGAGCAGGATGGAGCACTGAGCACCGTTCTCTGCTGGGCGCAGACAGTGCCTCAAAGTAGGTGTGCTGGGCTGGGAGAGCCCACAGGAAGCCTGGCTGGAATTTCCCCCAAGAGGTGTCCTCAGCAAAATGTGCCTCCCTTGCCTGTGAATACCACCCTGTGGGAGCCCCTGCTGCACCCTGGCTCCCCTGCTTGGGCAGAGCCAGGACTATTAAGAGATTTTTAAGGCTGGTCCAAAGAACCAGGGTTGGAGGATTAGGGTTGCTCATGTCCTGGTTTGCCCTGTTGTGGCCTGAGCCCTGCTCAGACCAAACTACCTCCTGTGCCTTCTCCATCCCTTGGCTCCAAACTCTATCTGTGGGACATACCGTGGAGCCCAGCTTCAGGATGTGTTTTGCTCTGTGACAGGGCTGTGCCCATGGACAGAGCTAGCAAGTGGCTATGAAATTGGTGTTTGGTGTGGCCTGAAGCCTACAGCTGGCAGCATCTGGCGCAGACCCAAGCTGGGACTTGTTGACTTTTCTGTTACAAGTTTCCCAAAACATCAGGGCCTCATGCTTCCAAGACAGTTGGCCTACTCTACTGTGGCTTCTGGGAAAGCCTAAGTGGCCCTATGTTTTCTGTCACTTGCTCTTTGCAAGGGACCCCCACCCCTCCTCCTCCCAGAGCCCTCCTCTTCTATCCTGGGCATCCCTTCTGTGTTCTCCCTGCCTCCTGCGTGCTGTGGCTGTGGCTGGTGTGTAGCCACTTGGGGCCTGCACCAAGAGGGGCTCGCAGGCTGGCAGGGTGGCTGCTCTCCTTTGTGGGGCCTTGCCCTGAGCTGAGTGTTCGTCCGCAAGGCCCGCACCCACCTGGTCTGTTTCCTCTCCCCCACAGGACCTTCTTCTGAAGTCCAAAAGAAGAAACCAAATTCACCCCTAGAAGATGATGAGCTCTGGCCCCACATCTGAACACAAAGCCTAGGAGCAGCCTTGAGGAGGCCAGTCTGCGGGCACAGCAGGCGACCCTGGACACCTGCGCCCAGCACCCAGGAATTTCACACTCCCTTTGGCCCTGAACCGGGGCTGGCTGAAGAACACATTGGGCCACTTTTTTGAAGGCCAATAAGGAGAGTGCAGCCAGCAGTTTGGAGAGGGCCTCTGGGATTTTGGATTCATTTCTTTTCTCTGGCCCAGGGAATTTGGTCTCTCCCAGCCCTGGGGGACTCCTCCTTTGAACTCTAATAAGACCCAACTCCTGAGTCCCTCTCCATCCCTCTGCTCTGGCCCCTGCTGTCATTGCTGCTAGGATTGCTATTGCAAACCTTACTCTGAGCTCATTAATAAAGTACATAGATTTCTTTTCCAGCTTATGGGAGTGGGTATGGATTTGAGCAGCAGATTCAGGGCTGTCAAATAAAAAACCATAAGGTTTGGCTCCTATTCAGGGGTGAGAGAGCGATCCCAGTGCTGTGATCTGGGTCTGATGTGAGGATGTGATCAAATGGCCGGGGCTGGCTCGGAGCAGAGGGCTGAGGAAGCAGGAGACTTGCTGGGCCGGGCTTTGGTGTCTTCTCAGCAAAGATGGTAGGAAATAAAATCCGTGTGGCAGCGACTTTGCTTAATTGCAGAAAGCATAGCCAAAGGCGGGAGCCCCAAAGCGTCCTCAAGGTGTGGGGTTCCTCAGCTTCTCTCAAGGACATCATGGCCACAGCTGCTTTTCCTGAGGTCACCAAGACAGCAGGTGAGGGACGGAGGCACAGGGGTCCACTCCCTCCATGAAACTGTGTCCAGCAGAACCTCACGGGAGGGCAAGGGCAGGAGGCCGGAGGGTGTAACTCCAAGGGCCAGCAAGGGGCAAGTCAAGGCCCTCCCGGTTGCAGGGACCAGGACTCTAGCTGCAGGGAAGACAGTGGGCTTGCATCAGTATAGGTGTGTCACGGAAACCCAAGGCCAGGAGACGCAGTGTCCCTGGCCACTCGAGATTGGGAGTGGAAGGTGGCTCTGATTTAAGGAGTCTTGGAGGGGCAGCTCTCTCTGTCCCTCGGTGGCCGCCTCACGGCCTCTCAGCTTCTTGCTGTGTTCTGCCGAGGCTCCCGGCTCTGCCGCCGGCTTGCTCTGCTTCCTCAGAGCTCAGCTTGAACTTGGCATCGCAATCATCCGCCTCACTCTAGGCAAATGTCCGGCCATAGCTCCAGCACCAGCTGACTCCATCCCTATTTCCCGATTCCAAGTTCCCAGGGTAGGCTTTGGCTGGGCCAACTCGCCCGACTGGACAGCCCTTGGGGCAGGGACCACGCCAGGTCCAGTCAGCTGTGGCTGGGCCGGGTCACGTCCCACCTGGTGTGGATGCTGAGGCAGCAGCCACTGTGGGCAGCAAGCCCGGCCCTCCACTCCCATGAAAAGACCCCCGCGGGATGCATCCTCCCCACCAGACCCTGGGTGTCAAAAGGAAAATGACTGAGGTCTCAAGGAAAGGCGGTCTGAGGGGAGAGTGCCTCATGCATGAGGGGCACCTTCCTGTGGCGGACACTTCAGGGAGCCTCTCGGGACACCCACTGCCCACTCACTGGGTCCAGCCTTATGTTCAGCCAAGTCCCCACCACGTACCACAAGGCTGCAGGCTGAATTGGACCTGGGGACTTGGTGATAAAACAGACACACTCCCTGCTCCCAAGACCTCCCGGATCACAGCAGGGGAAGGGCTCAGACCAACACTGCCATGTGGGACTGAAGGAAACCCACGGGAGAAGCAGAGAGAGAGGGGAGCTGCCAGACCTTCCCAGTGGAGACAAAGCCACAGGGACCTCCTAATAACTGGCTTCCAGAGAACAGCAGCCACTTGGAGGAGTTTCCTACATTTTCTTATCTGGTGCCTAACCTGCCTCTGGAGATGATTCCAAAACCAACAAGGAGGGAGGTCCTATTTGCTGACACCTGCTATGTGCTAGGCCTGGGCTGAACTCCATGTCTGCCATCTCAAACTACAATCCCTGGGATGTGTGCATGGCCTTCCCAGGAGCCTGGTGACAACAACCCCCACTTAGATGGCACTGACTATCTACCAGGTACTGTTCTCAGCACTAAGCTCATCAACTGGGGTCCCCTGGACAACTCCACGAGGCAGGTGCTATTATTATCACCAACCCATTTTACTGAGAGAAGCTTGATATACAAATAGGTTAAGTCACGTGCCCTAGGACACGTGGTGAGGAAGAAGAGGTGAGTTCCAGCCTGGGCCCTCCAGCGCCAGAGACTGCACATGCCCTTCTCCGTGGGCTATATATAGGGCAGGGCCACCCGCACTGGAATGTCTCCAATTCGGGACTATCGGCAGAACAATTCTCCCCACGATTGTAGAACAGCGAATGTTCTGCTGTTTGGCGATGGCCACCTCCTCTTGTGACCTACAAGTGCCGCTGCTGAGGCCTTCAGATTGCAATGCCGGGACCCTCACCATTTGAAATTCACCTGCAGCTGCAGTGAGTGAGTTTGTCAGCGCTTACGAGGATTTCATGAGTGAGGCGAGGAAGAGGCTTTGGCTTCTGGTGAGAGAAGGGCAGGGAAGTCATGCACTGGGTGGGGCAGGGAAGGGGACCAATGGGAGGCTGGGGATGTGGGTGACTAGTCCTGAGCCTTAAGGTCACCAAGGGCTGGCAGGGTGCCTGGGCTTCAATGGGCTTCAGCCTCCTTTTTGTGACTAGGTCTTCATTGTCGTCAAGGAAATCAGCTCTCATTAGAAAGTTTTCCCATGTTTAACCCAAAGTACACAGCTCTCCCCAGCAGACATTGACATTAACCAGGTAAGAAAATCCAAAGAATTTTTATGGAAGGGAGGACCTAATGCTGTTCCTGACTCGTGTTGGGGGCCATGAGGGGCTCGGCTGAGGCCAGAGTCCACGGGGGCTGGGGCCAGACGTCAGGATCCCCTTCAGTGACCAAGGCTGAGCATGTAGGACCAAAACCTGCCCAGGCCAAGGACGGCCCCTGCGCCACCCACTCCCTTCCACGCACGTGGCCAACTCACTACTCCCTACCAGCCTCTCCAACTGGCCAGCCAGGCGGCCACCAACAGCCCGTCCGGTCTGGCCCCCAGACTCCAAACCCTCTCACCAGATATTCAGGAATATTGAGGCCAAGGAGGGGGTGACTTTTCCACGTCCCCCTAAGTTGGTGGCAGAGTTTCTCTGCACCACACAGTAAAAACACAGACCTAAAAAGCCTGGGAGGGTTGAGGGTGCCCTTTGACTCTGAACTTTTGGCATCTTGTCCATCTCCCCACAGTTGCTTTCCACCGCCACTCCCCAGGGTTCACCGCACTGGCTCGGAGCCACTCACCTCTGTCTCTGAAGTCGGAGGTGAACAGGCTGAGGTTGCGGCCTCTGTGCTTCTAAGACACGCCCTTTGGGGCTGTGTGGGCTGGGAAGCTTGTTCTCGCCCAGTTCCAGCCTAATTCTCAAGACATTTGGATAAGAATCTGTTCCCAGAGCTGAGAGCCCTGTTCTCCCTTGTCCCTGCAGTGACAATTCCCAGCTCCCTGGGGCCAGGCTGGCCAGGCCTCTGTGAGAACTGCAGGGCAGGCGCAGCCCCCTGGGGCAGGAAGGTGGGGCTGTCCGATGCAGGGAGAGGGCAGAGGGCTGCAGTTGTCCTCCTGGGGCTTGGGATTTGCAGTCCAGGAGCCGCTGCGGGTCTTAGTAGGAAAAAGATGACTGCTAACTACTAGGTGTTTACTATGTGTCGAGCTCTAAATGTGCAGTAACTCATTTAATCATTACAACGAACCCTATGAGGTGGACAATGCTCTCACCTTCACTGAGGAAACTGAGGCACCAGGCGTTAAGCGACATGCCTGAGGCTAAATAGACAGTAAGTAGCAGAGCAGGCAGGGCGGCTCTAGAAATCCACATCATCAGCCCCTGTGTGATCCTGCTTGGAGTAGATGACAAAGGACATACAGAATCTGATTTCAGGAGCATCAGGAAAATCTCCATCCAGAAAATAATTCCTCTATGCCTCTATTTTCTTTCCGCCTGGTCATGTCTTTCCCACTGCAGCATGAACCAGCCGAAGCCTGAATCACATCGTCTCTGCCCTGCTTAAAAGTCTTCAATGGCACCCTTGCTGTTCTCAGGAAAAGGTCCAAACTTCTCAGCCTGGCATTCAAAGCCCTAAACCCCCTCCCCACCCCCAACAATTTCTCCAGCCCTGTTTCTTGCCAGTAACTTCATCTGCTTCGGCCACATGGAACTCTTCAGTTTCCTTGGCCTGCCAAGCTCCAACATGTCTCTGTGTCTCTGCACATGTTCACATGTTCACTCCACCCTGCCCTCCTGCTTACACGAACTCCTACGCATCCTTCATGGCCTTGGCCAATTGTAAACGGGGAGGAGCACTGGGCCTGGCACAGAATGAGAGCTCAGTCCGTGTGAGCTCACTGCTCCCTCCTCAGATGGACCCTTTGGGTTCCAAGGGACAGAAACTCAACCCGAGAGGACCATTGAAGGGAAAAGTCCAGGAGTATTTGATGTCAAGTTTGTCTGGATTAAGGTACTAAAACAATGACATCAGGAATCTGTTCTGGCCTAGCCATCTGTATCAGGTAGGGGTCTCCAGAAAATAGAAGCAATACAGGGGAGGGGAGAGAGAGAGAAGTTTTTTTTATTTTAAGGAATTGGCTCCACAGTTGTGGGGGCCAGCAAGTCCAAAATCTGCAAGGCAGGCCAGTAGGCTGGAGACCCAGGGAAGAATTGATATTGCAGCTCTAGTTCTGTCTGTTGGCAGAATGCCCTCTTCCTTGAAGGACATCAGTCTTCTTTCTATTAAGGCCTTCAACTGATTAGATGAGGCCCACCCACATTATGGAGGGTAATCACTCAAAGTCTACTGATTTAAATCTTAATCTCATCTAAAAAATATCTTCACAGCAACATCTAGACATGTTTGACCCAATATCTGAGTACTGTGACCTAGCTAAGTTGACACATAAAATTAACCATCACATCATCTCTTGACTGCTCTGGTTTCATTCCCAGACAGGCTCTTCCCATACGGTGCCAAGAGGGCCTCCAATGTGCTAAATGTAGTCTACCAGGTAGTGCAACCCCAGTGGTCAGAGCACACCTCTGTCCTAACAGCTCCAGCTAAATCCTGAGGATTTATTCTGATTAGCTCACCTTAGGGGTATGGCCACCCTTGATTGGTCAGACCTGGGTCACACATGCACCCATGTAGCCAGGAGTTGAAGTCAGCCCCACTAGCACCACGTGGACTAAGAAAAGGGGAAGGCTGGGTTCCTAAAGGAAGATTGGGGTGCTGTTACCGAAGAGGGGAATGGATCTGGGCAGGCAAAAAAAAGATGTCCACTATGGATTCCTAACCCCAAAAGTGCCCTCCCTCCCTCCCTACTTTCCTTCTGTTCTTCCCTTTTCCTCTCCCTGTGACCTACCCTGGAAGGAGCCTGTGGCTCAGGACACCAGGGGCTCACTGCCTTGGGGTGTGGCACCCTCATCAATTCCCAGCTGCCAGGGCTGGCTGCTTGGCCTCTTCCTGGGGACAAGAAATGGGGAAGTAAGAGGCTCTGCTATGACCTCTGGACCCCCAGGGGTAAGACACATGGGTTCCAACACTTGCTCCCCAAATGTCCTGAGAAGTGAGAACTGAAATCTGACTCTGGCCACATAAATCTCTATCTTAGTCTCTTCAACTATAAAAGGGATATAAATAGAACCTACTTTACAGAATTGTGAGGATCAAAAGAAATACAGATAAAGTGCTTAGACACAGTTCTTGGCTCTCAAATTAATGTTAACATTTTTAAAATCTGGGATGGATGCTACAGAAAGAGCAGCTTGGGGCCCATCTCACTTCTGAGGATGGAGCTTCCTAAAGGTGGGCTCTGAGGCGAAGCGTTTTCCTTCCTCTGCCTCTGTGCCCCCCACACTTACACCAGTTGCAACCGGGGGGCCCTCTCTCCCCTCTCTGTATGTTAAGTGCATGCACACACATACATCTTGGGTTTTTAACGTTCATCTTTATTAATTTTATCCTGAATGCGCACATGAGGTAGAACAAAGATAGATTTCTTGTCAGTTACTCTACATTAAATAATAAATGTGGCTGTGAGCTAGGTTGATGCCATGGCACTCTACCGGGGCGACAGAGCGAGACCCTGTCTCAAAATAATAATAATAATTTAAAGTATGTCAGCTCCCCTTGCCCTAGACCTTCACCCTGGGTGACGTGATGAAAGCTGAATGGAAAATTCTCCTACACGAGTAGCAGGGGACTCCATACAAGAGGGATTTTCTCTATTTATATACAGGAGATGCATAGCCTGTATATCTGCCCTCCTTCCTCTCCTTTCCCAAAAGGTGAGGGAAGAAAACAAAACAAAGCCCTTTGCTTCTTTGAGAAGCAATGGAAAGAATCTTGGATTTTCACCCTAACCTTTGGGAATATAAATGCCCAGGGAGATAGCGGTTCTAATCTTTCTGGCACCTTAGGGACTTAGTCTAGGGACCTGTGATCCTTTTTTCCCCTTAGGGAAATAAGAAGATTTATTTTCCTTTTTTAAAAATTATGATAAAATACATATAACACAAAATTTACCATCTTAATCATTTTTAAGTGCACAGTTCAGTGGTATTAAATACATTCACATTGCTGCGCAACCATCGCTACCATTCATCTCCAGAATTCTTTGCATCTTGCAAAACTGAAACTCTGTATGTAGAGATTGTCCCGCGTCTCTACCAGTATCATGGCACATGAAGAATGCTCCAGACCACAATCTCAGGCTGCAGGAGGAG
>CAUYSK010106223.1:0-14471 GCA_963575035.1 Avahi laniger
GAGTAAACTGAATGATTACTTGTGGTGGACTTCCTAAGGTCCAGTTTGTTTAAATGGGCCCATATAATCTTTCCTCTGATTCTCAGCTTTGTAATATTAGAAATAATCCATTTTACCAGCGTGATTTGAGTTCACATCATCTAAATTACAAGATTGAGAAGAAATCAGGTAGGATGCTTATTTTACTTTGTAATGGTTAGCTCCACATGACTTCTGCATATTGTGGGCTTTCCATTCATAAAGCAATAAGGTATCCCAATTCTGCAACTAAGAGAAGAAAAGGCTTTCCAAACATCTACGGAAATTCTGAAACTTTTGCATTTGTGCTTGAGGTCTACAAAAAAATCTACCTTTTTTGCTTTCCCTCACATTGTTTTTTATAAAGAAAATTCATTTGCACAATGGATATCTTAAATTTAATAAACTTAACCAAAAACACATAATGCATAATGTCACAGTAGATCCAGTATCTTACACAATACGTAGAGTTTGACCACCAGCCAGCCCGCCCACTATCAGGTACTGAATTGCCTTTTCAACAGATGCTTCCTGGCAAGTGCAATCCCGTTGTTACCCTAGTGATTTCTTAAGCCGGACTGGTCTATTGCTCGCTCCATGTTTCCCTCAGTGATAATAAAATTAAAGAAAAAAAAAAAAAACTTTATCTATAGTAGGAAGAAAAGCAATGAATACCTTTCTAAATTTGATACACAAATTCTTTACTCAAGTGATGTATGAGAAAACAATATGCAGCATTTATTTGTGACACTAGGGACTTCACAACTCATCAGCCAAGTTCCCTTTGCTACTGTTCTGTCCTAGGGAGTTGAGAGAGAAAAGAAGATAAGGAATGGGAGGAAGCAATGCTCTTTTTGTGATTATCAAATTATTAGAAATTCAACATGTAATCTTCAGGCATCTTTCACATAATTGTATTCTCAGCTGAATTGTAACAAGAATTCCATGACAAAATTAAAACAATTTCAGATTGCATGTACAAAGCCAAACCCTGAAGATGTTTTATTAAGACTCTTCTTTTCTTCACTTACCACCCAACTCTTACAGCATTTCAGTGGCAAGACTACATGCAACTCAGAATCTTCTCTCTGATTCCTGACACTGCACTCCCTGTGCTTATCTCTAGCATGTAGGTGTGTAAGCCTCAAAGCTCAGGTGTGTCAGTGTTAGCATTTGGAAGAAGGTTGCCATGTCCAACAAGAAAGGCACAGGTAAAGAGAGAGAGCTGGATATGCAGTATGCTCTACAGTGGTACATGTGTGCATGTTGATAAGTCCTGATAAGCTTAAAAACCTCATTGGATTACTTTGAGGTAGTTGAAGTCCTGCATACATACGACAAGGCAGGCAAAATATTTTTTCACAAATTCTAGTATATGTAGATTCAAATTAAACATTATATATAATTAAGCATTTATAATTATGTATTTCACATAGCATCTCGAATGAGAATATTAGCACATGCTCTCATGGATAATGAGCAAAATCTTAATGAAGTGATTGCAGGTTTTTAAAGGTTTTCAACTAGTTGTTTACTTACTTCAGCATATGCATTGGTCAGGAGAAGCTCATTTTGCATGCTGCAGGGCAGTATTTTTCATCCTGGTACTACTGATATTTTGGCCTGGATAACACCTTGCTATGGGGAGCTGTCCTGTACATCATAGGATGTTTAGCAACATCCCTGGCTTTTACCCACTGGATGGGGCAACACACCTACACCACCCCCTGCAAGTTTGACAATCAAAAATGTCTTCAGTCATTACCAAATGTCCCTAGAGAGTGGGGAGCAAAATTGCCCCAGGTTGATGATCTCTGGTCTAGAGAATGAGCAAAATGAAACAATTTATTTCTTTTAGAAAAACTTAATAGATGTCATGTTTTACATTCACAAAAAAAAAATGAGCTAAAGGTGCAGAGATGTCCCACACACTCACTGCACCCACATTTGTACATCATTTCTCACTGTTAGCATCCCAGGCCAGAGTGGTGTATTTGTTATTACTGATAAATCAACATTGATATATTCTCATGCGAGCAAAGTCTACAATTTAAATTAGGGTTCACACTTGGAGTTGTATAATTCTATGGGTTTTGATAAATGTATAATGACACGTGTCCACCAATATGATATAATACAGAGTAGTTTCACTTCTCTAAAAATTCTTTTGTGTTCCCCTAGTCACCTGCATTTTTCCCCTAACCCTTGGAAACCACTGGTCTTTTTGCTGTCTCCATAAATTTGCCTTTTCCAGAACGTTATATAGTTGGAATCATAAAGTATGCTGACTATTCACAATGACTTTTTTCCTTAGTAATATGCATTTAGGTTTCCTCCATGTTTTTTCATAATTTGATAGCACCTTTCTTCTTAGTGTTGAATAACGTCTCATTGACTGGAGGCACCACAGTTTTTTCGTTCACCTACTGAAGGACATCTAGGTTGCTTCCAGGTTTTGCAATTATAAATGAAGTTGCTATAAACATTTGCATGGTTTTTGTGTGAACATGCTTTCAACTCACTTGGGTAAATATCAAGGAGCATAATTGCTGGATTATGTGGTAAAAGTATATTTAATTTTATAAGAAATTGCCAACTTGCCTTCCAAAGTGTCTGTACCACTTTGCATTCCTACAAGCAATAAAGAGTTCTTGTTGCTCAATATTCTGCCAGCATATTTTTATTTTTAATGTTTTGCATTTGGATCATTGTAATAGGGGTATAGGGGGATCTTGTGGTTGTTTTAATTTGTAATTTCCCATTGACGTATGATGTGGAGTCTCTTTTCATATGCTTATTTGCATTTTGTATATCTCGTTTGGCAAGATGTCTGCTCACAGGTGTTTTGCCCATTTTTTATCTAGTTGTTCATTTTTTGTTGTTGAATTTTGAGAGTTCTTTGTATATTTTGAATAACAATCCTTTATCAAATGTGTCTTTTGCAAATATTTCTTCTCAGTCTATGGTTTGTCTTCTCATTTTCTTGACAATATCCTTAATAGAGCACCAAGTTTTCAATTTTAATGAAATCCAGCTTTTTTGTTCTTTCCTTCATGGATCATATCTTCAGTATTATATGTAAATAGTCATTGTCATACCCAAGAACATCTAGGTTTTCTCCTGTGTTATCTCCTAGGAATTTTATAGTTGTATTTTAATTTTAGGTCTATGATCCATTTTGAATCAATTTTTGTGAAAAATGTAAGGTCTGTGTTTAGATTCATTTTTTTTTCCAACGTGGATATTTAGTTGTTCCAGCACCTTTTATTGAAAAGACTATCCTTGCTACATCATATTGCCTTTGTTCCTTTGCCAAAAATAAGATGATTATACTTATGTGGATCTATTTCTGAGCTCTCTATTCTGTTTGATTGAACTATTGGTTTATTCTTTTGCCAATACCACACTCTCTTGTTTACGGTAGGTTTATAGTAAGTCTGGTAGTGTCAGTTTTCCAACTTTTTTCTTCTCCTTCAATATTATGTTGGCTATTTGGGGTCTTTTGCCTCTCCACATAAAATTTAGAATCAATTCATTGATATTCACAAAATAACTTAATGGGATTTTGATTGGAATTACATTGAATCTGTAATCAGATCAAGTTTGGAAGAACCACCATTTTGACAATATTGAGGCTTCCTAGGCATGAACAAGAAATATCTTTGCATTGATATAGTTCTTTGAGTTTTTTCATAGTTTTATAATTTTCCTCATACAAATTTTATATATATTTTGATTTATATCTAAGTATATGTTTACAACTAATCCAAATCCACTTTCACATAACATTATACCTCTTCACAAATAATGTGAGCACATTTTAATAACAAAATATTCCTAATTCCACCATTCTTTGTATCATAGCTTGGCTATTCCTACTGCTCCTGTTATCATTCATTTCACTTACAGATAAGCATACATAATTGAGCACATTGTTGCCATTATTGTTTTGAACAAACTTTTCTGTTAGGTCAATTAAGAATAAGAAAAATAAAAGTTTTTATTTTACCTTCTCTTATTCCTTCTCTGATGTTTTTCCTTTCTTTATGTAGATCCAAGCTACTGACCTATATTATTTCCTTCTCTTTGAAGAACTTCTTTCAACATTTCTTGCAAGGTAGATCTACTGGCAACAAATTCCTTCAATTTTTGTTTTTCTGAGAAAGTCTATTTTTCCTTCAATTCTGAACAAAAATTTTGCGAGTTTCAAATCATCAGGTATGTGGTTTTTTACTCTCAATACTTTAAATATTTCAATCAACTCTCTTTTTGTTTGCATGATTTCTGAAAAAAATTTAGATGTAATTCTTAGCTTTGCTACTCTATAGGTAGGTGTTGCCCCATCCCTTTGGATTTTTTTAAAGATTTCTTTCTTTATCTTTGATTTTCTGTAGTTCAAATATGATGACAGCTTTAGGTATATACATTAATATATAACATACACACAGACACACACACACACACACACACACACACACACACACACATGCATTTATTATCCTTGGTGTTCTCTGAGCTTCCTGTATCTGTGGTTTTGTTTTTGACATTTATTTGGGGAAATTCTATCATTATTGCTTCAAATATTGCCTGTGTTTTTTTCTCTCTTTCTTCTCCCAATATTCACATTACACATATTTTACACCATTTGTAGTTTTTCCAGTTCTTTGACATTCTTTTTTATTTCCTCAGTCTTTTTTTCTCTTTGCTTTTCCATTTTAAAAATTTCTATTGACATCTCCTCAAACTCAGAGATTCCAGTCTACCAATAAGCTCATCAAAGGCATTCTTTATTTCTGTTATAGTATATTAATCTCTAGAATTTGTTTTTGATCATCTCTTAGAATTCTCATTGCTCTGCTTACATTGCACATCTGTTCTTGCATTTTGTCTATTTTATCCATTAGAATCCTAAGCATGTTAATCATAATTGCTTTAAATTCCTAGACTGATAATTCAGCATTCCTGCCATATCTGAGTCTGGTTTTGGTATGTGTTCTATCTTTTCAAATTGTCTTTTCTTTCTTTCCTTTTTTTTTTCCTGTCTTTCAGTATATCTTGTAATTATTTTTTTTCTAATTATTTTTTTTTCTTGGTAGCCAGAAATGATGTGCTGTGTAAGAGGAGCTGCAGTAAATAGGTTTTTTTATGTTTTTTTTTGAGACAGAATCTCACTCTTTTTGTCCAGGCTAGAGTGCCATGGCATCAGCCTAGCTCACAGCAACCTCAAACTCCTGGGCTCATGCAATCCTTCTGCCTCAGCCTCCCGAGTAGCTGGGACTATAGGCATGCGCCGCCATGCCCAGCTAATTTTTTTATATATTTTTAATTGTCCGATTAATTTCTTTGTATTTTTAGTAGAGACGGGGTCTCACTCTTGCTCAGGCTGGTTTCGAACTCCTGAGCTCAAACAATCCACCCGCCGTGGCCTCCCAGAGTGCTAGGATTACAGGCGTGAGCCACCGCGCCCGACCTAGTAAATAGGTTTTTAATAATGTGGTGGTAAGGTGTAGGGGGAAAGGGAAATATTCAATAGTCCTAGGATTAGGTCTCAATCTTTTAATGAGACTGTGCCTTTGGACTTTGAATTTCATAGGTGCTTCTCAGCACCTCCTTGGTGGGAGGAGGATAGGTGAGGGACCTGGAATTGGATAGTTACCTTTCTCCAGGTCAGTTAGACTCTGAAAAAAATCCAATAGTTTAGGCTGAGATAAAAATAGTTTGCCTTGAGAGCAGATCTTCTTAAGAAGGACGAGGTGCTCTGGCATATTTCAAAATGTTTTTATTTTTCCCCCTCCTCCTGTCAGAAGTAGGAAGGGGTTCTTCTTGGAAATTCGCTGTGACAACATGGTTGAGCTCCTTGAGGTAAAACTCACTCAAGTGTGCAGTGCCCTATATGAGTGAGTCTCCCTGGAGTTTTTTTTTTTTTTTTTTTTAGACCGAGTCTCACTCTGTTGCCCTGGCTAGAGTGAGTGCCGTGGCATCAGCCTAGCTCACAGCAACCTCAAATTCGTGGGCTCAAGCAATCCTTCTGCCTCAGCCTCCCGAGTAGCTGGGACTACAGGCATGAGCCACCATGCCCGGCTAATTTTTTCTATATATTTTTAGTTGTCCGATTAATTTCTTTGTATTTTTAGTAGAGACAGAGTCTCACTCTTGCTCAGGCTGGTTTCGAACTCCTGAGCTCAAACAATCCGCTGCCCTCAGCCTCCCAGAGTGCTAGGATTACAAGCGTGAGCCACCGCGCCCAGCCTCCCTGGAGTTTTTAACTCTCCAACTTGTTTACACTAAGCCTTCGGCAATTTTTCAATTGCAGTTTAGGTTTTTCTACCCTGATACTGTTTCCTGTGGAGGTTTGTGCTGTTGGGTTTCTGCTCCAGTAAGTTGTGATTCTGCTCTAATAGGCTGTGATTCACCTGTCAGTCTCTGCAATTTTGGAAGCAGCAGTTTGCTTGCTATATGACCTCACTTCTCTGAAAGATGCAAGAAGAGTTGTTGACTTTTCTGTTTGTTCAGCTTTTTGCTTGTTAGGACAGAGTGATGCCTTCCAAGCTCTTTACATGCCTGACTGGAAACCCGAAGTTTAGGTTCCAATTATTTTTTTAATGTTTTTTTATATATGTTTTATAATACAAACGTATCCTTCCTTCTTTCTCATAAAATAAGCTAGATGAAGCATTAATTAAAGACATTATGATTTCTGTCATTTTATCTACTCATGGATAGGGAATATGTTTTTCTTCAGTACTTCATGGATAGCACTTCTTTCCCTGTGGTGGAGAGAATTAAGCTTTATTCATTGATATCCTAAAATTTTAAATTACTGTACTTTACAAACGTTAGTCAGTTCTCTACTCATATTGTGAATAAAATGTATGTTATTAGAGAATATTTTAGAAAAATAAAATGCTATAAGATTAAGTGTGGTGTTCAGCATGGGATCTATGTAGGGCATTTTATTTTAAAAAATAGTTATAGAATGACACAATGGTTTCTGGACTTGAATTCCAAAAGTATAACTTAATTTTAGTAACAACTGGAAAACATGATGCTTTCAGTAATTCAGTAATTATGAAAGAATGTAAAAATTATTTCTATTTGAAATATTAATAGTGATAAATATTAGCAATATTTATCATTAAATTAAGATGTAGACTTAAACAACCTAAATGTTTAATTATTAATACATAAAAAGTATAATTATAATTTGACTAAATGCTTACTTGCTTACTCTTCTTTTTCCCTATATATGATTTTAGGGTGTGAAATTTATTTTTAGATATTCACAAGCAATACATTTTATAGACTGTTATCTATGCTGACAAAATTATAGTTGTTAATAACCAAATTTTCTGTTGCCTTTGTATTTCACAAAATTAAAAAAAAGAGCATTTTACTTGTAAAGACATGTCAACCAATAAATTATTTTGTCTAGATTAGAACTTCATAAATTTGGTATTTCTGTTTCCAAAGTTTTAAATGTAAGTTTTCCAAAAATTATTGAAAATCTACTCTTTAAAATGATTGCTTACTTGAACAAGTGCCTAGCGAGCTATTTTTCTATAAAAGAGCTCCGAGAAACTTGTACCACATAACTGTGTAAATTACAATAGAAATTTAAAAGAAGAAAAGAAGAAACATTAATTAGAGCTCATTTAAAAGCTTCATGACAGGCCAACAGTAAGCTGTAATAAGAATTTAAAGTGACTATACAAATCTTTTCTTTTTATTTTCACAAAGGCATTTACAGAGTTATCAAAAACGGCTCCATAATAAAATAGTTGAAGCTTATAAAATATGCATTTATTTAGTCAGTAAATATACACTACTCTAATAATTTAAATAACACTTGATTAAAATATGAATAAACAAATTTTTGTAAAGTAAAATTCTGAAGATGTTGATGATTCTACATGTTAGCTTAATAACAAAGTGCATCTATTGTGAAAACTTCTTTACTGTATCTTATAAATATATATAGCAATTTTCACAGTCCTTATTCTTACTTTATGAAACCTTTCTTGCAAAATGTCACAACCATATTTAAGCCATCTAAAAAAGGTGACATATATTCTCTGTGGAGCTTTAAAATGTAAGATGTCCATTTTTCATGTAAGGCACTGATCTATAGGCACAAAATCAAAATAACAGTTGTTCACTTCTGGCTAATGCAGTTGTATGAGCGGTTGTGTCTAAATTCTCTATGCAAGATTCTCGTTAATTTGATTACAAAAATTTTAAAATATTGTCCTGGAAAACAGGGAAGAGTGTCATCTACATATTGAGATATTTTAACAACATGATCATCTTCTTAACATGCCAAATAAGAATATGACAAAATTTGAAGTTAATTAATTAATTCAGATAAGGAAGAACCAGCTCCAAACAACAGTCAGAGTGTACATAGGAAAAAATAAAAATACTGCAGTTGTTACAGTACATCTAGCCACAGAATCAACAGGTTTTCTAACATCATTAATGTTTAATTGCACAAGAAATTTTAAATTATTGAATAATATTTTTCAAATGTGGTAGTTCTTAAAAAAGGAAAATGAAATACTTACTGGAGATAATGTTTTTGTCTATTTATGTACTCCATGAAATTTAACCCAAAATATAACTATAATAAGCAAGTTTAGTAATATGGACAATAAATTGCCTATATGGCAAAAATAACCAGTTCAAAAATAAAATAAAAATTAATCTACTCATAATAGCAATAAAATATGTGAATTATTTTATCATTAATTCAATATCTATATATCTTGTTTATAAGGAAAGATATTATAAAATTTTCCTGGGAAAAATTTAATAAAATTGTGTGATTAAGGAATAAACATGTTGATTTTGGTAAGTCTCTTTTATGGACTCCATTTTTTATGCCTATTTCTTTAATATGATGTTACCAAGTTCTTAAAAGGACATCCAGTTTTATCTCTGAGCATATTTTTCTCCATAAAAAATTATCATTTAGAGGACGATGACTCCTTCATGAGATCCAGACACTTATATCCAATTGCTTTTTGTCCACACTCACTTGGAACTCCAAAGCTATCTAATATTTAGCATATGCAAAAATCGAATAACTCTACAGAACTCCATAATCAACATCTACAAAATGTATATCTAATAAAGTGCACATGAAACATTTATAGAGACAAACAACATGCTAAACATAAAACCAGTCAAAATAAATCTCAAAAATGAAATTATTCAGGGTAAGTTCTCTAAAGAGGATGTTTCTAAGTTGACATCTAATATACAAAGATAATTAGAATTTTACATATATTGAAAATTAAGACATATACTTCTATCTAATCCATAGATGAACAAATAAATTGCAATAGACATTAAATTGCAAAAGTATTTTAATTGAATGATAACACAAATATCATAAATTAATATATGAAAGTCAGTTAAATCAGAAATTTGAGGGAAATTAAGGGCCATATTACATAAATTGGAGATGAAGAAAAGATAATATGTGAGTTAAATATTCTTTTAGAAAGTTAGAAAAGTAGCAAGAAAATAATTCCAAAAAAATGGAAAAGAAATAAATCAGTCTGTCTCTGCAATTTTGGGACAGAAATCAATAAAGTAGAAATAAACATAAAGCAGAGAAGATCATCATAGTCAAAAACATGTTCTCTGAAGAGATTATTTAAATGGTTAAATACCTTATGAAAGTAATCATTGCATAATGTTGCCTCGGGAAATCTCAGACTTATTAAAATAGCACGAATATCTCAAATCCATATTTTGATTGTAAATTTCATTTTCTTCGATAATATTTTCATTTAAGATTATTATTTTTTTCTAAATCTAACAATGATTCAATCTTAAATAAATATTTTGAATTAAAAAATAGTATCTATAATTCTAGGAGAAAATTGAAATATCAGAAAAACAATAGGATATAAAAATGGACAAAAGGTTAATTGTCTCAATATTTAAGTATCTCTAGCAAAACTAGCAATGAATAACTGTACAAAATTACTCAATAATATAAATATGTACTTCAACAAAGGAGAATTAGCAATCAAGGTAAGCTTTAAATTTTTAGTAATCAAAATTTGAAAATTAAAACAATAAAACATGTGAGCCCAGAAATTGGCAAATATGGATTGAGAACTGAGCCATGAGAAATAAACATTTTATTAGACATTTGACAAAAGTAAATCGGTCAGCAATTTGAAAAGCCCCAGAGCGCAGATGATTCTTAGTAATTTATCAACTTTATGAATCTTTTCAAAGAATCAACTTTTGTCTTTGGTGTCTTCTCTAGTGTATGTATTCTGATTATTAATTTATGTCATCTTTATTATTTTATTTCTTTTTTATGTAATGAAATAAAAGAAATTTAGATGGGCTCGAAAATACTAGTTGTATTAGTTTTCTATTGCTGTGTAACAAATTTCCACAAAGTTAGACTTAAAACGATATCCATTTATTAAGACACAATTCTGTAAGACTGAGGCAGAACACAGCTGGCTCTGTGCTGAGAGTCTTACAAGGGTGAAATTAACTTGTCAGCTGGACTTTTATTTATTTATTTATTTATTTAAGACAGAATCTTGCTCTGTTTCCCGAGCTACAGTGCAGTTGCAACATCGTAACTGACTGTAACCTCAAATTCTTGGGCTCCAGTGATCCTCCTGCCTCAGCCTCCCGAGTAGCTGGGACTACAGGCAGGCACCACCACGCCAGCTAATTTTTCTATTCTTTTATAGAGATGTGGTCTTGTTCTTGCTCAGGCTGGTCTCCAACTCCTGGATTCAAGCAATTCTCTCATCCTGCAAAGTACTGGGGTTGCAGGCATCAGCCACCATGCCTGGCTGGCATTTTATTTTTGAAGACACAGGAACATCACTCTCTTTGAAGCTCATTCAGATCATTGATGAATTCAGTCCTTGCTGTTATAGGATGGAGGTTTCCATTTACTTGCTGGGTGGCAAATGGGGTCATTATTGACTCATACAAACTGCCCCCATTCCTTGCCACATGGCCCCTCAATCTTCGAAGCCAGTGATAGCATATTTTCTTCATGTGGAATCTCTCTCAAGCTTTGAGGTTCTTCTCTAGGAACGGTCCTTTTTAAAGGTTCACTTGATGGATCAGATATGCCCAGGATAATACCTTTCTTGAAGTCACCATGCCTTATAAGATAACTTAATCTCCGGTGACACCAGCAATTATACAGGAGTACGTGCCAGGAGGTGGGAGTCGTTAAGGCAATATACTGGTTGAGAACCAATAAAATGAAGAATGATTATAAAAAAATATTACACTAAAATCATATTATGAACACACAAAAATCACTGAAAATTATTACATTGAAAGGTTCATAGCTCTTGTCTACAAATGGCATAATTATTTTTGTGTTCCTATTTCGTTATAATGATTTTTATGCTTTAACAAGCATAAGTTAAATAAGCATTACTTTATCAAAACACTTCTTCCAACATCATTGTGGACATTTTCAATTTTATTATATCATTGAACTTGCACATTTTGACCATTATTTAAGAAAAAAACAGCTTATTTATTTTATTCATTTGCAGATTTCTCCCATGAAGAATAACAAATAACCAATAAATAAAACTTTCACAAATAAATAAGTACATTTTATAATATTTTAGAAGATAAACTGTCTTACTTTGTTTGGGCTACAATGATAAAATATGTAGAAATTTATTGCTCACAGTGCTGGAGGCTGGGAAGCCTAAGATCAGCAGATTTGGTATCTAGTGGAAGCTCGTTTCCTGATTCATCAATGATGCCTTCTCTCGCTGTGTCTTCACATCGCTGAAAGGGACGTATTTTATAAGGCCACTGATTCCATTAATGAGGGCTCTGCCTTTATGACTTAATCAGCTCCCAAAGATCCTACACCCTAATGCCTGGGAAATTAGGATTTCAAGATATTTTTTGGGGGGAGGAGGGACACCCATTCTGACCATAGCATATATGTTTTAGAAAAATCAGAGAAGAGTAAAGAGGATCAAGAGTGCTAGCAACTGTGCAACTATTGTTTATATTTTATTTTACAAACATGATTAAAATGATAATTATTCTACAGAAATATGAGTTTTTGAGAACAATTTTTTTACTTGTCATTCAACTTATTCCAGTTTTATTCATAATGTTGTCTATTGAGAAATCCAAGAAAATCTGTTAGATTCAGAGAGCAAGAGGGTAAACAGGATAACATAGAAGAGTTTAAAACTTCCTTTCAACACACGCACACACACTGAATAAATGAAATACAATAAGTGCTCACTTAACATCATTGATAGATTCTTGTAAATTGCAACTTTAAGTGAAACAATACATAGCAGGTCATTGAATAATATCATTGCCTTCAATGACATTTCTTTATAACGTTAATGAGAAAAAAATGATTTTGTCATATATCATTTTACTTAAAGTCACAGTTTCCAAGAACCTATCAATGGTGTTAAATGAGGACTTAATGTACCTATTTGCTGATTATTACTAGCTAGTTAGTTCATAACTCATTCAAATGGAAAGGTGTGAAATAATCTCATTATTTTGGCAGGCGTATTTGATATTAAAGAACTAACTTTGAGCAAATGAATTTGTTGGTAAAAATTATTTTCCAGGAGAAATTTTTTTATGATTACTCCTCTGATAAAATGTATCACCAAAGACAAAAGTTTTAAATTTTATATTCTAATTTACCTAGAATTCTTTTCCTTATATATGATCCAATATATATCTTCCAGTAAATATCATAATGTTATTCTGGATTATGAAGTCTAATAGAAAAATTAGCTGATAATAGGAAAAAAATTAAAAAAGGAAAAAAAAAAATTAGCCAGGCATGGTGGCATAAGCCTATGGTCCCAGCTACTTGGAAGGCTGAGACAAGAATATTGCTTGAGCCCAGGAGTTTCAGGCTGTAGTGAGTTATGATGAAGCCACCACATGTTAGCCTGGGCAACAGAGTGAGACTCTGTCTCGAAAAAAAAAGAAAAAAAATTGGGAATGTTTTATTCCATTTAGTGCTGCTATAAGACAATACCTAAGACTGGGTCATTTATAAAAAGTAGAAATTTTTTGGTTTATGGTTCTATAGGCTGAGAAATCCAAGAGCATGGCAGCGGCACCTGGTAAAGGCCTTTGCTTCAACCCATGGTGAAAAATGGATGAGCGAGAGAGCATAACAGTAAGAGAGAAAAGCATAGAATTCTTTTTAGAACAAGCTCACTTTAGTAATAACTAATTCACTTTCATGATAACAACCTTAATCCCTAGCTACTAAGATGGTTGCATTGAGGATTAAGTTTCCAAAACATAAACTTTGGGGAATATATTCAAACTATAGCAAAGATTCTTACAAGAAATTTCAATTTTTAAAATATATATATATATATTTATATATTTTCTTATTTATATGTTTTAAACAAAAATAAAAATGCAAGGATTTATGATAAATATATGTATTCCTGGCATTAACATTCAGGCCATAGAACCCCAAATAGCAAACTAATCATTGCTCCAGTCAGCAGTGCATTAAATCAAAGAAAAAAAAAAATCTCTTTCCATAACTCTGACGAAATAATGGCTTGGTCCCCTCAGACATTTCTATTTAGCTTTATTTGGGAATTCTCATGCTCTTACAAAAAAGGTAGAGCTCAGGATTGTTAAAAGGAAGATTTAATGGAAGTTGAAGTATCTTCTATAAATCCAGTGAGGCTTTTGCAGAATTATAAGTCATATTAGTGGCGGCAGCTATAACATCAATGTTTTGGTTGTCAGCTAAAACGTGTTGTACAGATAGGTTGGCATTACTATCAGGAAAAATCATTAGGGAAGATTTGTCTAAACCAAGTGCTATCTTTTAGAAGAATGGATGGAAGAATAATGAGTTATAATTAGGAGTTGAGAGATGATATTTTAGTTCATGATAAAGTATGTATGTAACATATAATAGGAACTTAGTTTTGAAAGGCTTAGATGACTTAAATATTAATTATAAAATAAAATCAATCTCTTGAATAATTTCTGGGCCATTGACATTCAATAAATAAACATCACGAGGGAAAATTTTACTGTTCAGAAGTTGAATTCTCTAGAATACCAATTACGAAAATAACATCAAACAGTCTTTCAGAATAATTCTGGGGCTTATTCTTCAGCTCTGTAAGAAAGATTATAAAAAAGAAAACACTGAGAATGTAATGTTCCTTAGGGTGAAATCTTTGGGAAAAAACTGCATTTTTTTATGTTACCAACTTTGTAAAAAAGTTGTGACAATTTATGGTGTATAATGTTTGTTCTGAGATCTTCATAAAATGGGGATTTATATGTAATCATTCCTAGTAAATGAACAAAATAAATATATTTATTAACCAGAAATATACTTAGTTTAATTAATTTATTCAATTATACTGCTAGACACACACACATATGTATATTTGTGTATATGTATA
>CAUYSK010106225.1:0-18852 GCA_963575035.1 Avahi laniger
GCGTTATTCTTTTTTTCCATCTTTTTTCATTTTATATTTTTTTCTAGCTATCCCATAACATTCTAAGTCTAAATCCAGGAGAATAAAATTTTTTTTTTTTTCTGCCAGATACCCCATCGTTTGTCTTTATAGATATGCTGGGACTCTTCTGCCTTGCTGTCCTTCCCATCAAAACTTGCCTGAACCATGTTTATGCTCTCTGGATCCTCCTAGGGAGTTGGCTAATTACCTGGATTAATTACAACCAAATAGTTGGTGACTTGTAACTTGCCATATCAAAATCACATTTCTATTTCAATAGGATTTACTTATAGCTTTTGCTCCAAAATATATGTAATGCAGATGGGGCTTTCTCATATTAAAGTAGAAACAATGGGTGAGAAATATGAGGCAATTATCTTCCTTTCCAACATTCATATAATGTAAATGCTAGAAAGTTTACATTCTTTTATTTATTGATCTATTTGTTCAATTAATAAACATTTATTAGGCCCTTACTATTTTCAAGTAATTTTGAAAGCCACTAGAGGAAATACAGAGATGAATAAGACAGATCCCCTAAGAATATTATTGTTTAGTAGATAAGAATAAATACACTAATAATAGTACAAGGCTTAATGGGATAAGGACCACAGAAGAAGAAAAAATAATAAACTAATGTGGGCATTTAGAGAAAGAGATCTCATCAGTCAAACAGTTCAGAGATTCATTCATGTACAAAGTAGCTTTTCAGTTGGGTTTTTAAAGGTAGGTGGGATTTCTAATGGGGATGTACGTAGAGGATGGGGAGGGTGGGAAGGGCTTTCTGGATAGAGAATATTATGAACAAATTTAGGAAATTCGAGAAGTACGAAGTCCTGTCATAGGGTATAGCTTGCCTTAAGGAGACGGGAAGATCAGTGACCCTTAAGGGACTTCTTTAGTACTGAAGACTGAATCCGTGGTTATTTGTAGTGATTAGCTTAGCCTGAACTGCTGGTGAATATCAACAAGAATTGTACTATGAACTGAGGGCACATTAATACTTGATATTTTGGAGCTCACTATCCAGTAAGATTCTATTAAGGTATTTTATTTTATTTAATATAAAGTGAAAAAAGAAAAGGAACTGTGAACAAAGTGTTGTTCCACCAAAAAGGCCCTTTTGGACATGGGGTTTTCTTCCTATTTCTAGATCATAGAAATCATTATAAAATGTTTTCCATATTATACAAGTATTTATAGCATTTGTCTGATTTTATCAGTGGTCGCAGCCAAAATAAATAATTTAGATGAAGATATTCATTTAGTATGTCTCAACTTTCATTGATTTGTCCATTATTTATTCTCTGTCTCCCTTTCTCCCTCCTTCCTTCCCTTTTCCCTTCTTTCTTTCATTCTCCTAATATTTACTGAGTGATCCTTTGTGCCAGGTATGGCAATAGAGACTGAGATTCAGTGGGGTATGAGGCACAGTCCCAGGTTTCTGGTGACATCAGACAAAGCTGATGAGTTCCTTATACTCAACAGGGCAGCCAATATATGTGGATTAAGACATTCATTCTCCTGAAGTAACCGAAGGTTGATTCCAGGGCCTTTGTGTATGCAGATATTCATAGTTTCTCTGAATGTGGGCCCTTTGGGAGGGCTTCCCAATGTATCTATTAAACCTTCTTTGTGCCTTTAGATTAGCCTATCCCTGTACCTGCCAACAACAAGGAGGATGATTAAAAGGAAAATCCCTATACCTCTTATCTGGAGTATTAGGCTTATTCCAAAATACAGCCACCTGATTTATCCTCTATTCTAAACTCCATTTCTCCTCCTGTCCACTTACAACTCAGGTATAATTAAAACCCAGACTTCTTTACAGAAGCTTTATCTGTAGTAGCCCCAAACTGGAAGCAACCCAGATATCCATTGCAGGTAAATAGAAAAACAAATTGTAGTGTATTCATACAATGGAATACTACTCAGCAATAAGAAGAATAAACTGTTGATGCATACAACAACATGGGTAAATTTTAAAATAATTATGCTGCTTGAAAGAAGCCATATAAATAATACATACTGTATGATTTCATTGATAAAACTAGAAAATGCAGACTTAACCTGTAGGGGGAGAGAACAGATCAGGGACTGTCTGGAGAGGAGGCATGAGGGTAGAGCCAGGATAGAAGGATTGCAAGTGGGCCGACCAGGATGTTCGTTCTCATTCAGTGATATCTCCCCAGTGGATGGTCCCAGGAAGGTATTCAGTAAATACTCGATAAGTGAATTAAAAAGTGGTTAAGATATACTGCTGTTGAACTATGTAGTATTTTGGCCTTGCTTTGATTCACATATTAAAGTGCTGATCTGGTTATAATATTATTCATTAACCACATTATTTCCCTTGTTATAAAACCAACTATGGTATGAATGTCCTTGAAGTATGATTTTTGTCATAAAAGTAATTCGAGTCCCAACCTACAATAAGCCCAAATCGAACTATCAATTTTAGTAGGAATTTGTTAAAAATGAAAGCTCTGAAAGATTAGTAAACATCAAGAGACAGCTAAACATTTTGCTTGTAATATTTAGTGATAAATTAGGTTCTAAAGGAATACCACAGTGTGTAATCCCATCTGGATAGGTACTTTAATGTTATAGTGAAATTACTACTAACTTCTGCTTTGCCTAATGTTTATGACTACAAATGACGTCCACCTTATCAGTGGGGAGTCTGATTTCACTTTCCTAAGTCTGTGAGTATTCTGAACAGTGATGCGAGGACAACACTCTGGAAAGAGTGTGTGCATCCCTCTCAATTGCTTCTAGAGTCATTTAAAAACATTTTTTATTTTTTTGGCTTAGAGATTGTTAGTCATTCAGAAGTTCCCGCTACAAAAATTTCAACTCTGAGCCATTTGAAAAATTATGAGGGAGTTAAACCTGGAGTCTGTCTTAGAAACTGGTTTATCATTTTCCTCTCAGTACCCTCAATGGCAACAACCATCATGCATTAAAATGGTAAAAGCAGACATTACAACATTCCCATAAACAGACTTCTGTATAAATGTAAACACAGAGGCCGAATTGCCTCAAACGTGGCAGCTCTTACTCTTTAACACTGTTTTATATTCTCCATACTTATTCATTTCACTGACTCCCTACTGCAGTACTTACTCTGCCTGCCAGCTTCTCTAGCCTTAAAATAGTTGTTCGAGCAGCTGCAAATGTTCTCGATGACAATTGCTTTTGTGATTTACTCAAAATCCTGACAATTTTTAGGTCTGGAAGAATAAAAAGCCTAAGATCTCTGGGGACATCACTGTTCAAGATCATATTTAATCTTCCTGTACTGTCTTCCCTCCGTACTTTTCTGTTTCAGTACACTGCCACAGGAGTTGTGAAAGACACCCTCTGCCATGTCCCCCCTTCCAACAGGTATTATTTGAAGCTCTGTTCTTTTATTTCATTTGGTGTCCAATAACATCTCTAATTTTTTTTTTTTTGGCTACATTCACCAAGAATAATAGATGCTCGCTCAGTTTGCAGGCTATAATTTGTCCTCTTGCATTCATATTCTTAGTTACCATTAAATTATCTGTTGAACATTCAAGAATTTAAAAAAAATAAATGGTCATCAATACTGGCCCATCTTTGGCTGACAACAGGAAACTGAGAAAATTAAGAAGGATTAGTTGGTCCTGGATCTTGAAAGTCTAAATTCATTATAAATGTAGGGGGACTCCTAATTCATACAGGTTGGCTGTGTGGTCTTATAACATCTTGACAAGAAAAAATTGCGTTGTTTAACTTTAAAAAGTCACCACTTTTCCACAAGCAAATTAGTGAAGAAAAAAGTCTGTTATGACTTAGTGAAAAATCCACAAATATACATAGATATCACATATTCGATATTAGCATAAGGATAAAAAAATGGGCCCCAAAAGGTTAAATGTGTTTTTCCTTATTTATATCATAATAAGCATTTATGGTTTTCAAATTGTTTATATAGATTCCTTTTTCTTATGAGTTATGAGTGTTTTGTAAATGTTTTAAGATATTTCTCAGTTAATGCCTATAAAAATATAATTGACACTTAGGTATAGTTGCTCTAAAAAACTGGAAGAAATAATATCTATAATTTGTCAAAATGATTTATATATTTTATTTTGTTACCAAAAAGAGAAACAAACCTATTGAGTTTCTACTATGATGACCCTCATTTTATAGACGAGAAAGTGAGAAAATTGAAACTTGCAAAGTTCTAAAAACTTTCCCAAGGACTCATGCCTAATAATTGGAAATCCAGGCTGAACTCAGGTCTGTAGGCACCAAAACCTATATCCATTCTTGCCACAATGCCCCCAAGATGTGCTGAACTTCCCTTAGGGTGCTATGGAAGGAGGACATGGCGAATTCTCTCTCTAATGTGGATGTCTGCCATGAAGCAAGCCTTGGAACTGATTTAGCAGTGAGGTTAAGTATGAAATTGGGGTGGGAGAGGCATCGCTGAATTGTTGTTGTATTTTCAAGTTTAATTGTGTAATATGGGCATTGTCCTAGTCTGTTTGGGCTTCTGTAACAAAATACCATAACCTGGCAATTTATAAACAATAGAAATTCATTTCTCACAGTTCTGGAGGCTGGGAAGTCCAAGATTAAGGAGCAGGAAGATTCTGTGTCTGGTAAGGGCCCGCTTCCTTTTTCACAAATGCTGTCTTTCACTGTGTCCTCTCATGGCGAAGGGATAAAGGAGCTCTCTGAAGTCGTTTTGATGAGGGCACTAATTTAATTCATGAGGGCTCTGCCCTCATGACCTAATCACCTCCCAAAGGCCCCACCTCCTAATAGCATCACCTTCAAGTTTAGGATTTCAACATATGAATTTTGGGGAGGGACAAAAATACCAAGTCTGAAGCAGGCATCTTTGGAAAAATTTTACTCAGCAAATGATAATTCACTAGGCCTTAGGGCCCAGAGGATGAGGGATGATTTAAAGATTTTCCCAGGTAATTCTCATGCAGATTATTGGATAAGATGACTTCTATGGGATCCTTTAAACTTGTGATTTTATTAGCATGACTTGAGGATTCTGGGAGCTTGTCTCATCTCTCTATGCTGTACTTTTGCATCATTTCCCAATCTCAGAAAATCATTATTTTGTTGTAAGGCTCTTTCTCTTATTCAGATGCAGAAATCCTTGAGAAGGTCACAATTTGAGCCTGATCAATCATATATAATTTGGAGAAATAGCATGGTATCTGAAAGATGACACTAAGTTAAAAGTTGGAAATCTTGTATTCACCATCACAAAATGACCTTATTTTATTCATCCTTTTGTATGTAGGACTTCTTATACAATCTGAGGAATAAAGGTACTCAATATTGTTTTCCTGTGAAATTGGCATACTGAAACCTATTGTCAACAACATCTATTCATTCAACAACAACAGCAACAAAAATTTTTGGCAAATGCCCTGTATCGAACACCAGATACTGTGCTAGATGCTGAGGATATCTAGGTGAGCAAACCAGTTTCAGCTCTTGTTCTGAAAGCATATATAATCCAATAAAGCAAATGGACTCATGGAATAATCTAGGAATGTAGATTTATCATCAGTGAAATCTGCTATCAAGTGTTGGCCTTGTGGAAAAGGATGCTAATGGTCCCCTAATATTTGTTTTCCTCATGTTCCACAGTGAGAAAATTTGTAGCTGTTATAAAGCAAACATTTGCCTACTTTTTTTTATTACAGCAAAGTGTGGCCACATGACTAAGTTCTGATCAATAGGATAAATGTGAAAATATATGTGGCAGTTGCCAGCAACCTTCCCAGGAGCACCTGATGGGTATCCTTTGCCTCTTGTTTTTGTCCCTTTCCTCTGTTCTGCTGATCGGAATGTGCATGTTGGTCAGAGCTACATCCTGGATCGTGAGAATGAGGAAGACTCCCTCGGCGTAGCCCAACCAGAGTCCCTGAGAAATTTGGGAAACAGACCCACCATACCATCCCGAGATCACCTTCCATCGGAGTTTTACAGGGTCTGCTGAGAATAAATTGTGGAAATATTGGGATCTGATCTATTCTGATAATCAGGAAAAGCTTTTGCAGAAGAAATGACATTTTAGCTTATATTTTCAAGTGGGTGATATGTTGAGGATGAGGTGAAGCAGGGGTATGAAGGGTAAGGGAGGACTCTAATCTATGGAAAGAAAGTTATGGTGAGGAAATAGGACATTTAAAAATGATTTGCAAAATAACATTGCTCTAACTGTAAGACATTATTAATATAAGGTCTGTGCTTCTCAACATATGCATCAAGGCCTGTTAGCAATTAACTGCCCACATCTTACTGATTTCATCTCTCAATACTCCCTGCCATAGATTTCAGACTAGGCTCATCAATTTGTCCTTCCCTTCTTGCATTCTTCTCTGCCAACCCGTGCCATTTTCAAAGGACTCTTTAAACTCTGCTTCTTTCATGGGAAATGTTCTGAATAACCCCAACTCCCTCCCCAGAGCTTTGACATCCAGATCTCCCCACCCATTTCTAATATACTCATTCTTAAGCTGTATGAGTTTCCTTGTATTTTTCTTCTCCACTTCGCACATGGTTTGCCCAAGAGCAAGGACTATTTCCATAGTACCTTTTATATTCTGGAAAGCCTAACTTAGACCTCTGGCCCAACACATTTTGTTGAATGAATGTCTTGAGCCAGGTTGAAAGTCTGTTCCAGCTGTCTTGCCCATAGATGCTGCCTGTCTGGTGATGAGATTCTTTCAGGTCCAGTCAAAAGTAATCCTCATCTTGAAAACTTCCATATTAAAGGTGGCCCTGAAAAATTCATCAGGGGAATAAAGTTTTGCTCATCACTTCTGCTGCCCTGAAGGCCTTTGGGTAAATTATGGTGGTTAGATTGGGGCTATGATGGCCAAATGCAATATTAAATCCACTTTCTGTCTCTTTCTGGCCTGTCTGGTGGATTTTGATGTATTGAATTTTACATTTAGGTACCAATTTTCTTTTGATAAATTCATGCTCTAGGCTGTACAGGACTGACCATTGCATTAGAGACATTCAGACAAATGATCAGGCATGCAGGCAGAGTGTGTCATTCATGAAGTGAGTGGCTTCTCTTGAAGTCTTTGATCCTGAAGAGCTTTTGACTCTTCTTACTCAATGCTGGCACTACTGGCTATGAAAATAGCTGCAGAAAGTTTACTGTCTTTGGGGACTTTCTGCCTCACCTTCAGTGACCATTGCACTTGAGTCCTTCCATAAAAATGCAGTGCCAACACTGATAAGAGAAGCCTCAGCTATACAGAGTCAGAGGGACAATTAATTATTGCAGATCGTTGAGCTTTCATTGTAATAGAGCTGATTTAGCTAATGTAAATATATGTTTTTCAATTCAAGCATTTCTGAAGAGAATTTTTTAAAATTTTTCCATTTGCCTCCTTACCTTTTCACCTAGAAAATAAGTAATATATTTCCATTTTTAAAAATTCATTTATTCAATGAACATTTGCTGAGTATGTATCATATGCTAAGTACTAAGGATAAAAGTATGGGAAATAAAAATTGTCTCTGATCTCAAGGAGTATACAGTTTAGAAAGAGACTGGCAAACTTTTTTTAATGAGGGGGAAGAAAATAAATATTTTTGGCTTTGTAGGCTATATATTCTCTGTCACAACTACTCTGCCATTGTGGCGCAAAAAAAGCTATAAATCTTAAACTCCATTTTATCTGTCTGTCAAACACCTACTCATCATTAAGACTCTCAAAGTGTTCAAAGGAAACATTATATTATAAAACCTTTCCTAGGCATGACAAATATGTTTCTCAGGGCACCTCTAACACTCACCTGCCTCTGCTTTCTATTCGTGAAAGGAGTCCAGGCAGAGAGCACAATGTCAGCAAAGGCAGAGAGGCATGCCCTGCCTGGAATGTTGGCTAAACTATCTGGCTGGATCAGACTCTGAGAGGCCTGGTGTGAAGGCGGAAGGTGCTGGTGCAATAAGGGAAGGTACAGGGCAGCGATGTGATCACGAAGGCTGGGAGCTGGCCAGGCCATTTGAGCTTGATTCAGTATAGACTAAAGATCTGTTGTGCTTCCTGAAGTGGACTGCCATGATCAGATTAATGTTGAGAAAGATCACTCCACAGCCTGGTGAAGTGGGTTAGACTGCAGGCAAGGAGAGCAGATGGATGGTAGTCAGCTCATTAGGATGATGGTCAGGGATGCCAGAGCAGTGCTTTTGGTACAGAGGTCTTAGTTGCCACCATCATATAAGATCAGATCATACAATAGAATCATCACTATGGTGGGCTCTGAATTGGAATCAGAAATTGTTCTAGGGTCTAGTCTCCATGATTCTTAACTATATGACTCTGGACAAGTCACTTACCCTCTCTTGAGTTTATACCCTCGCTTGCAACATGAGGAAGGTAATTTCAGTGATTTCCAAGCTCTTTTCATTGATTGATTAATTGGAGACAGGATTTTGCTCTGTCACTCAGGCTGGAGTGCAGTGGCATAATCGTAGCTCACCGCAGCCTGGAACTCCTGGGCTCAAATGATCTTCCTCTTTCAGCCTCCTATGTAGTTAGAGCTACAGGTGTGTACCATCATGCCCAGCTAATTGTTAATTTTTTTGTTTTATAGAGATGGGGTCTCACTATGTTGCTCAGGCTGGTCTTGAAGCAATTTTCCTGCCTCTGCCTCCCAAAGCGCTGGGATTACAGACATGAGCCACTATGCCCAGCTCTAAGCTACTTTCTAGCTCTACACATCTGCAAATTAAATGCTTGACTTCCAGTCCTTATTTTTCACATAAGATCTAGTCTCCACCCCCTTTTCCTCTTTTGCCTAATTTTGGCAATTTTAATCAAATCCTACTATTTTTAAAGAGTACAATTTAGTACTTAACTTTATGAAAGTTATATTGAAGGAACTTTGAAGACACCTTAGAATTTTCCTTTTGTTCTCCCTCACCCCTATCCTCCATTGATTCTCCCTGTAAAATAATTCACGAATCTACCACCCCCCTGCTCTTTTTTCCCCCAATTCCACATCCAGCTCCTGAGTCATTAGTCCATCACCCTGGCTTTCATGGCCCTTTACTACTTTCATGGCCTTAACCTGTCTTTCCATGCTCATTTTCTCTTCCCTTCCGTGCTTTAGTCAAAAATGCTTCTTTGGTTTGAACCTACTTCTTTTGGCGTATATCACATGGTATTATAATAATTAGCTCAATTGTTCTGTCTCTGTCGTAAAACTGGGACTATGACTTATATCCTTGCATCTCTAGAGACTGGCATCCAAATGCCTAGAACCCAATCAGTGCTTGAACCCAGGGAAGGTCTCAGTTTATGTCAGTTCTCCCCTTTCCTTAGAATGTCTTTCTTATTTTCCCTTCCCATCCTCTGCCCAGGTAGTTCTCTCCTGGCTACAACACAACCCTCTCCTGCATGACATTTTTGCTGAGTACCTCAATAGGATGTGAATCTTTTTTCTGAGAATTCCTGTAGTACAGTTTTATACTTATTTTTTCTTTGCATTTATCTCAGTCTTGCTTATATTTTAATTTCATAGGGGTCTCTTCTCTCTATAAGACAAAAATATCTGCAACAGAAAGGATCTATGTCTCATTTTGCTTCTCCTGAGGCAGCCATCACAATGTTTGTAATTAACAGGTGCCCAATTAAGGATTCCTGGGTGGAACACAGAATCAAACTTCCTGTAACACAGGCACTATGAGCATTGGCCTGTTTGGTGTCAAACAATCATGATTTTTGTAGAAAAGAACAGCATCAGCTGCCTTCTTCCACTGTGGTCTGATTCTGATAACCTGGGAACAATTGAAAACAAACTTCCTAAAGAAAAAAAAAATGAATCCACCATTTCTGCATTCTAAGTACTAGAAAGGATTTACCTGTGGGGTCTACAAGCAACAATTTGCATCTTGGTTTATGTGAAGGATAGAAAGCTCAAGCATCCGAGTGGGGCTGCTGACACAGCAGCGATTCAAGAAGCAGCCATGGGAGCAGGGGCTCAGGGCCAGGATGAAGAAATTAATAATCCACTTATTATTCAGAACAGTGAATGGCTGCAGGCTATTGGCAAGAGGTTTAGCAATTATCTGATTAACTGCTAATGTTACACCAAGAAACCTCTTCAAGCCTGCACTTTTTTTTTTTGGTTAAGTGACACAGAATGGTAAGAAGCTGCTATTTTGTGCAAAAAGCCGAGAGCTGCAGGTAGGTGGCCGTACCCACACCCTGGTGGGCCGTCACTCTTTCAAAGTTGGAAGCAAATGGCCATTTTTGCTGCTGTTATAACTCTTCCTGGAAATATCAGCTCCTCTATAGCACCATAACTCAAATTTAATATGAGAGCTGAAGTTGTTTTCCTTTTCATTTTGAGTTCTTGCTTAGAGCAGAAGGTCCAGGTATCTATCTTTTCAGTGGGAACTTAGAAAACAGCCTTGCATATCTCTCCTTGTGACACCCAAGGCAAACAAGGGCAGGAAGACATCCACCTTTGCTTTGTACTGTAGGTTCAAAGTTTACCAGTCTCTGCTGTTTGCTCTAATTACTCTCAAGAAATTTTCCTCATTTTAAAGCCAAAGGCCACCATCATGGCATACAAGTCCTTTGTTTGCCCCTCATTCCTGCCTTTCTTTACGACACTGAACTATTTGAGTAGTCACCACAAGAATTGCAAAGCCCATGCTGTCTTGAGAGGAGAACTTGATTAAGATTTATCGAGACTAGACTGGGTGGGTTGATAGAAGCCACCTTCTCTGACATTTAAAAATAGACTCGGTTCTCCATTGTATAAGAATAAATGTGAAAGTACTTATTTCTAACTGGCAGTGATGACTAGAATCATCATTACAATTGATCCCCCTCCCCTTAGTTTGTGTTCCTGATGATTCAGGATTCCGTAGGATGTCTCTGTAATAATAGTGAAAAGCAATTTCCTATTTCTACTGATAATATCCTCGAGTATTCTCAGCAAATCCTACTCTACCCTTCAATTCCCACTCTCCCCTCCAATCTGTGGGGGAAAATTGACTTCTCAAATGCAAACATTTCATGTAATTTTTCAGTGGGATAATCATCGATGCTGGTATCAGGCAAAGGTTAAGCAAGAGAATGTTCGCATAAAAACCTTTCACTTTGTCACAGTTCGTGGAACAGAGGTGCTCTGAAAGCAAAGGCATTTTGCAGCTGAAAAGGCATTTAAGTGAGAAAATCAAATCCTGTATAGAAGTATTACAGTAGCTTTATTTCTAAAATTGGTTAATGGAAAGTCTTTTATAAGGATATCAATTATACCATGGCTAAAAAGTCAATTATGTAGTAATTGGAGGATAAAATAATGGAAATAAAGGTAAATTCAAAGTCATGTTTGAAATGTAGCTCTTTATTATTGCATCCTTGACATAGGAAATTAATTTTATCTATATAATGGTATTCATTAAATGTAAAAGTTTAATGATAAATGTACAAATTTGAAAACCATAGTATGAAAACAAAAAGAGGGTTGAATTTTTCACCAATTCTATTTTTTTTCCAATTACTAACCTCACTCACTAACCCATTCCTCCTTATCACTTGCTTAAAGTGAATATGATTATTATGTTTTGAATTTTTATTTTCTTAACGAAATACATTAAAGATAAAAAATTGATTCCTACTTAGTCATTTCAGTGAGAACAGCAACAGGCATTAACAGAGAACTTCGGCTGTTCTGTGCCCACCATGCCCTTGCTGTTGCTTTGATGCTCCTTCTCCTTCTCTGTGTAAGCTCTTGAGCAGAGGCAGCAAAGATCTCACCAGATCAATAGACTGAGTGAGGGCTGTGTCCTGTACCACGTCAGAGAGAAGAGAGCCCTGCTGATCTCAGGACTAATAGATATCTCCAGGTAATCAGAAAGTGGTAGGAAGGACTCTCCAGGGCTTTCACAGATTAACTGAGTGACAGCCCAGTGCATCTTCCTCTGAGAAGTAATTAACATATGTTCTATTCCCATTCTATTCTCAGGGATTCTGTTAATCCCTGAAAACTAGAACTTTTTAAAGTTATCCAGTCATTGATTATCCTTAAATCAAAGTAAGCTTCCAGGTTTGGAGTTGTCATCCCCAAAGCTGTTATCACATTCAATTATCCATTCATTAAACAAATAATTATTGAAGATCTGCTTAATATGTTTCAGGTACTGTTATCTTTGGGAAATATGTGAAATTAATTCCTTTAGATAGAAGATTAACATGTAAACATTTGAAACCTCTATTATAGGTACCTTATATCACTTATTAATCTTAAAAAGATATAATTTTAAAAAACACAGTTCAGATGTAAATTGGGTAATCAATTTCTAATATGTGAGTTGCAATTCTGGTTACAACACATTGCAGCCAGTGACATATTAGGGCTCTTCTTGTTTGTTTCCTCTTCTAGGTTGTAAGTACTCTCATGCCAGAATGATAATTGTTATCATCAGAAGCTTTGCAGTCCTAAGAAAGTACTTTTTACATGGTAGGAAGTACATAATGCTTATTGCATTATATGGGAAAGATTTTACAAATCTGCCATTGGGTTTTTAGTTTCTTTCAAGATGTCCTTTTGTGAGCTTATGCACGAAGCCCATGCCCAGTGTAGCTGCTGAAGAAAAGGAGTCAATAGGAAAGTCTCAACACAGGGAAAATGTGAGGTAAGGTCAGTGGGACAGGACTGTGGCATGGGATAATGAAAGACAGGTACTAGTCAACTTGGGAGCAGAGAAAGAGGGGAGAGTGATGTCCCACAGTGTTGCCCAAACTTGAAATTTCCTGAATCTTGACAACTGTTCTTTGATTGCTTTATATCTGACAATTGTTCTCATATTGAATTATTACCTCAGTTATAAAGATAAAATTTTTATGTTGTAGAGATGACATAATTTATAGACATGTTAATAAAGTAACACTCCAATTTCTCAAGATAGAAAATTTCATAATGAAAAACATACAGACCTAGAGAATATGATTGAGAAATACTGAAATGTAGAAAGAGTGTCCTGGGCTGTGTTCTTGCCCAGATCTGCTATTAACTGGCTTCAGCATCTATTGGCCAGATCCCTAACACTTCTGCAATTTTCCCACTTGTAACATGAATGTCCTTCATCTGAGGCGAGTGAGTCTGTTTTTAAATGGAATGGTTCTTCCCATCTGTATTTTTAGATTGATGACTTATTGAGGCAAAGTGAGGCCGGTATGGAAGATCATTTATCCTTTTTACCCAATACTCCTCCAAATAATCAATAAAGGCTGATAGTTTGCACAGAAATAGTGGGGTACCTAAACCATGTGTTTCGGGATAGCCAAATGTCGAAAGCATTTTTTGTGCCCGTGGTGATAATTTGAACATTTCTTTCCCTCTACTAACCTTCCTTGATTCTATCTTAGTTTGGTCCATTGTAATATCTTTCCTACAGTCTCCTAACTGGTCTTCTTTCTGCCATTCTTGATTCCATCAATTCATTCTCAAGCCAGAAGAAAGATGTTCTCAAAATATAAATTTTATTATGTGAATCCTTAGAATACAACCCAAACTCTTCAAAGTTCTTCAAGGTCTGCCTCTATCTCTTCAGCCTAAGTTGTCTCACTCATCCCCTCACCATTTTCTCTAGCAAAGTTTTTAGTTTAAGTTCTTTGAACATGCCAAGCTACTTCCTGCCTCAGGCCTTTTCTTCCTAGAGACAGACACACCCTACCCACCACTATTCCAGAGGTGCCACCGTTTGCATTATGTAGAATGAGTTCCTGCAACCATACTGTCACCACCTGTCTTCATTATTCTCACTTTATGTTTGTTTCCTTTACAGCATTTTCACAACTTGTGATTATTTTACTTATTGGTGTGTTCCCTCCACTGTAGTGTAAGTCTCATGAGGGCAGGGACTGTGGTATCACATGTTTAGTTATAGTGCCTCGTATACACTAGATACTCAAAAAATAATTCTTGGAATTGTGTGTTAACGCCTGGGTGGATTGGCTGCTGGCTTTTGTTTCCTTGTTCTTGGCATAGTTAAATAGAAAAATTTGTTTCCTGTTAGAGATTTGTTGTACATTCCTCTTTTCTTTAATTGACTGAGCCTGAAGTTTAAATCCTGATGCCTTCTGGAAGTGCAAAACAGTAACCCTACCACCTGCTGTGACCGTAAGGTGAAATAACTGTGGATGTCTGAGGATTTTGATACATTTTTTTATTGTATTGGGTATATAATTATTACTCAATGGACAGTGTTTGGAATTGATACAATTAAACGATTATTTGCATTTATGCTTTTGAACAGTAATAATTTTATGATGTTTATTATTATACAAATGATTAAAGCGCTGGCCATTTTGAAATAGAAACTACCGACCTCATAAATACATGCTTAGCAAAAATTCTATAGAGACCACATCACAGTTCAGTCAAACTCATTTAGATGGATTTCTATAGATGGTTACCTAACAATAGAAATAGCATCTTAAAATATACGTTAAAAACACTTCGAACCTTGCATGGAACTTTCAAATCTCATCTCAGGTGATGAATGAATTGTGTCTGTTTTCTTACATGAAATACATATTTACCTGTGGCTAAAGTATAGATCATTTCTAAAGTATAATTTTATTTTGAATATCTGGAGGAAACATCGATTCCACATTTTTCATTTTCATTTTCTACTCATGAAGCTGACTGATTTCTAAATGACTTTGCTGCAATAATCCAATTTAGGGTTTAAAATCCCACAATGACAAGATTTTCAGGTTATGAGGAAATTTTAATGCTCAGTGCCCAAGTCACTTTTTATTATTAAGCTAGACACTTGGGGAGACCATCAGCTCTTTTCACTGCCAGAAAACCATTGGTGCATTGCAGCTGCACTCAATCTAACTGTAATCTGACCTCGTGTGAAATTTCAAGAATCCTGGCTTTTGATATGGAAGCAATATGTTTGTTTACGACTCTGTGAGCAACGCGTAGGCCCAGAGGGCCCGTTCTCTTCTATTTTGAGCTGTTCAAGGCTTCAGCGGCATTAACACCTATGAAAAGCTGACAACAAAGAAAAATACCCGGAATTCTGTTGAACAAGCAGATTCAAAAAAAAAATTTATTGAAGTGTAATTTACATATCCATAAATTCGCTCATTTTAAGTGTGCAATTCAATGAGTTTTAGTAAGTTTACCGAGTTGTGCAGCCATCCTTATAATTCAGTTTTACAACATTTTTATCATTCCCATAAGATCCCTCATGCCTACTTAGAGTTAATCCTCATTTCTACTCCCAGCCCAGATAACCACTAATTTATTTCTATCTCTGTAGATTTGGCTTTTCTGGACATTTATTGTAAATAGAATCATATATTATGCCATCTTTTGTGTCTAGCTTCTTTCACTTTACGTAATGTTTTTAAGATTCAACTATACTGTACCATATATCAGTGCTTTGTTTCTTTTTTATTGCTGAATAGCATTCCACGGTATGAATATCCTACATTTTGTTCATTTATTTACAATTTGATGATGTTTGAGTTGTTTCCAAATTTGGACTATTATCAATAATGTTGCTAAGAACATTCATATGCAACTCTGTGGGAATACATATCTTCATTTCTCTTGGGTAGATACCTAGGAGAGTAATTGTTGGGTCTTATGGTAGATATTATGGTAAGTTGAGCTTTTTAGAAACTAAAAAACATGTATGAGTGTATGGCTTGGTGAGCTGCTGGGTTTACAAGGATAAATGCAAAGAAACAACACAAGTTTACATATCACTAGACTCTTAGAAATCACTAAACTGTGAGGGAGACTGCGAATACCATAGGAAGGTTGTAAGAGTTTCTAAGAAAGAACTCTCCAGTTTGTGGGTGGGGCAAGAATGTTCTGAGATGTGTCTTTGGGAAAGGTTTAAAGATTTTAGGGAAATGACAAAATAATCAATGTAAGGGAAAAAGAAAATACAGAAAGTGTTGAGCAAACACTCAGCTTAATGGAGCAGGATATTCAAATGGGGCTTTTTGGTCTCTCTTTTGGTTGAGACGTGCAAAGGACTGGAACATTACAGCAGTGGCCAAATCACCAACATTCTAAATCGAGTTGCCATGGACCTACGCAGAATGCGCTAAGAAATTGTGAAAGCAATTCTGCTAGTGACCAGCTATCAAAGAGTAGAATCTGACATTTGGAAAAGAAATGAAATCACTGGATAAGGGAGAATTTTCTCCATTGTAATTGTCTTTGAGTTTTTCATTTCCCACTTTTATTCCATCAGGAAGGAGCAGGGGAATGATCTTTTTCATCTTCTGGTAAGTTAAAGGTGCTTTATATGGGCCACATGGTTTCTTTGATGTGTGTCTCCTGGAGTTTCAGCTTAAAATAAAGAGAGCTGTCCTAGGTGCTAACTGGGCCAGTGCTGTGAGTGAGTAACATGTAAATTTCCAAGGGCTAAGTAGCTAAGTAAGGGGACCAGAGGTTATTTTAAAGAGGACATTGTCCAAAAAGACTGCCTGTAGGAACAAAAGACCATAATATAATGACTGGGCAGGATAAATTTCCTGAATCCCAGAAAATGAGGATTGGAGCTTTAGGTGACCCAATGGAGAAGAGGCATCACTCATGTCTGGGCCCTGCCATCAAGCACTCAGTGGAAGGTTATTCTAAAAATCCAGCAGAGTCCCTGCAAGAACAAGAGCCCGTCCATGTGCCGCCATTGCCTTCAGAGGGAGCCTGCACAGCACAAGCCATGTAAGACCAAAGCCTTTTCCTTGAACCCCTCATCTACTCAGCTCAACCCCCGGAGAGTCAGAGGCCATGGCTTGTGATGGGAGAAGATAGTGCTAAAAGAGAGAATTAAACTTCGAAAGACCTTCTAGGCAACTTGGAGGAATTTACGTGTTATTCCATGGACAGAGAGCAGATCCATAACAATAGTCTCATTTTAAGAAGATTAATCTGGAAGTTGTGTGTAGGGTACTTTGAGACGATAGAATTCAAATACAAAAAGTTCTGAAGATTGTACTAGAGAGAAACATAGTATGGGGTTATGGTTGGTAGTGGTAATAAAAAATAGTTGACTCCTTTTAAAAGAGATTTATGAGAAAACTTTGCCTTTCAAAGTAAACAAAAAGTTCCATAACCATTTTATTTTCCTCATTGTTCTTAACATCTTAAGTCCCCAAAGAATCCCCTGGTGGTCTGAAAGAGTTAATGTTCCACCCTAAGCACCCCAGTTAGCACCAGGGAATTCCTAAGATGGGTGGTGAAGAGGAAAGAATTTAGTCCATTTATTCACTGAGCTCCCACAGGGCTGTGGGTAAATTAAATAGAAAAAAATCTGAGGAGGGGAGACAGATCAGTGCATACCACCTTGCTGCCAAAATTTTAAATCAAACAGCATGTTCTCGCATGTTACTTCCCTGAAAACCAAGAGGAAATCAGAAAGTTCAGACTGTAAATGTCAGTGAACTGCTAGATTAGAGAGTTAGCAGAAAAATATATTTGTGACTCTAAAGGCAGTTAAGCAGAGCTTCAGAGAGAAGCCAGAATTTTCTAACAGCAGTTTTGATTTGCAATCATTGTGCTTAGCCTATTATTAGAAGAATAAACTTGATGTGGTACATGGGTGGGAGAGGGATAGCCCAGTTTCCCATTTAAACATGGTTTTCACTTTCACTTATTTTTAAACACTTTATTTTATTATTATTATTATTTATTTCAGAATATTATGAGGGTACAAATGCTTTGGTTACATAAATTGCCTTTGCACTGCCCAAATCAGAGCTATAAGGGAGCCCATTCCCCAGACAGCCTGAACCATACCCATTAGGTATGGATTTACCCATCCCCTCCTCCCCCATCCCACCTGCCTGACACCCTATGAATGCTACTTCCCATATGTGCACATTAATGTTGATCAATTAATACTAATTTAATGGTGAGTACATGTGTTTGTTTTTCCATTCATTAGATACTTCACCTAGGAGAATGATCTCTAGTTCCATTCAAGTTGTTTACAAAAGGTATTAGTTCACCATTTTTTTTATGGCTGAATAATAGTTCATGGTATACATATATCAGATTTTATTAATCCACTCATGTATTGATGGGCACTTGGGTTGTTTCCACATCTTTACAATTGTGAATTGTGATGCTGTAAACATTTGAGTGCAAGTGTCTTTGTTATATCTTTTTTTCCTTTGGGTAAATACCCAGTAGTGAGATTGCTAGATCAAATGGCAGGTCTACTTTTAGTTCTTTGAGATATTTCCATACTAGTTTCCATAGAGGCTGAGCTAGTTTGCAGTCCTAACAACATTGTAGAAGTGTTCCTTTCTCTCCACATCCACACCAGCATCTGTTGTTTTGGGACATTTTGATAAAAGCCATTCTCACTGGAGTTAGGTAATATCTCATTGTGGTTTTGATTTGCATTTCCCTGATGATTAGTGATCTTGAGCATTTTTCTCATATATTTGTTGGCCATTAGTCCATCTTCTTTTGAAAAGCTTCTGTTTATGTATTTTGCCCACTTTTTAATGGGGTTGTTTGACATTTTCTTGCTGATTTGCTTGAGTTCTTTGTAGATTCTGGTTATTATTCCTTTATTAGATATATAGCATGCGAATATATTTTCCCATTCTGTAGGTTGTCTATTTGCTCTGTCAATTTTTTCCTTGGCTGTGCAGAAGCTTTTTAATTTAATCAGGTCCCATTTATTTATTTTTATTGTTGCTGTGATTGTCTTTGGAGCCCTCTTCATAAATTCTTTCTTTGCCTAGGCAGATATCGATAAGAGTCTTTCCAATCCCTTCTTCTAGAATTCTTACAGTTTCATGC
>CAUYSK010106227.1:0-12356 GCA_963575035.1 Avahi laniger
TTATTTTTTAACTCCGTCATCCCTTCTATGTTTATGAGTTAGTGTTTTCCTGTTCGAAAGAGCTTTTCCTTCTCCACCATTTATTATTATTTTTTTTTTTTTTGAGACAGAGTCTCCCTCTGTTGCCCAGGCTAGAGTGCCATGGAGTCAGCCTAGCTCACAGCAACCTCAAACTTCTGGGCTCAAGTGATCTTCCTACCTCAGCCTCTCGAGTAGCTGGGACTACAGGCATGTGCCACCATGCCCGGCTAATTTTTCTATATATTTTTAGTTGTCCAGCTAATTTCTTTCTATTTTTAGTAGAGACGGGGTCTCGCTCTTGCTCAAGCTGGTCTTGAACTCCTGAGCTCAAACGATCCACCCGCCTCAGCCTCCCAGAGTGCTAGGATTACAGGCATGAGCCACCACGCCCGGCCTCCACCATTTATTTACATCAATGTGGGCTCAGAGATTCCTACTTTATTCAGTGGGTTATAACTTGTTACTATCATTATTCATTTTGATGTTCAGATTGTCCCAGACTTGGCTAGGGAGAGCCCCACAAGCTGGTGCCTGTGTCCAGCTTGTTCACAAACTATATTAAAATAAAGCTCGCCATCATTCTTGGAGCACTTCATTACTTTTTGATACAAAAAGATGTTCCAGGCTTTTCTTGTATTTTCCCTGCCCCGGCCCTGGAATCAGCCGTTTCTCCAAGGAGCCCTGGTTCCTTTTAGTGGAGCATGGTATTTAGAAACCAAGATCTGGGCACTAGGTGTGTTCTTTGCTCCTGGGTGTCATTGCTTCTAGGCTCTCTCATTAAACAGAGACAGGAAAAAAATATGAATATGTATGTGTCTAACCACGAACTCATCCTGATGCTTCCATTTCCAACCTAACTACATGTATCTGTTTTTAAAAACATTTTTAGGTGTGTCTTCTTTCTTTAGTACCGTATGCTCACCATCTGTCTTAGTTCAGGGTTTCCCTAGAGCAGATCCTGGGGTAAGGATGTAGGTGTCAGCTCTTACATGGGAGATGATCCCCAGAAGAACTGCTGGGGAGTGGGGAAGTGAGATAGAAAGGAGGGAAGCCAAAAAAGGATGTGGAGCCAGCAGGCTATAGCCATGGCAGCTGGAGCTCAAGCCACTGGGGACCACCCCTGAGCGAGTATGTAAAACACACTGCATGATTTTCCACTGAGGGGTGAAAGCTGGGAGTTTCAATGCCCCAACTCCTCCCCTCATTAACGGAGGGGTGCGGTGCATCGGGATGTTGGCTGCCTTGGCTGGAAACCCCCTCAGGTACAAGGAGATAGGAAGTCACAGGTGTGAACAGGAGACCCTGCAGATGGGATCTGGGGTGGCCGAGGCCAGATGGGTGGGGCACTGGAAGAGTCTGCGACAACAACCTCTAACCAGCGTCAGGTCACACAATAAGAGAGCTGTTACCTTGTCAATTCATTGTTCATCCTGAATCCATCAAGAAGAAAGGCTCGAGTTGGGGCTACTTCAGCTTTTACACCCCCTAATATTTACCAAGCTCATTTTCCTTTTCTTCGTGCAAAGAGGCTCAGGCAACAGCATCTAGCTAGAGTTTAGTTACATTGTTTTGTGCGTATTTATTTATCTTACTAGTTACATTCTATTTATGGCAAGCATACTGGTTTTCTGTTTATCATAGTAATATAAACTTTCCATTTATGGAAAGGAAAAACTTTCATATTTTGTTTTGTAGAGAATTATTAAATCTTCTTCAATGTCAAGGGCTATGGCCAAAGGGGATTCACAAACGAGCGAGGTTTGGAAAACTCTTTCTTTGTGGACGCTCCCTCTCATAACTGTCACACAAAGTAACTGCCCTGTGCACTTTGCTGCTCGTGACAAGTCCAGAGAAACCAACTCTCTGTGGCCCTCTCCCCCGGGATGACTGAAAAGGGACTCCTCCTTTTTCCCGTCCTTTATGGAGAGGATCTGGACCACTCCTGGCACTGTAACCCTCTGTCTGCCCAGTCATGGATCAAAAATGAAATTCATATCTAATAGGTCTAACTTTAGCCACAGGAAATGGGAGCGCTTGGGCGACCCAAAAGGGTTAGCCATGCTTTGTTTGAGGATGGGCACGTTATCTTTACTTAACCTTCTTCCTTCCCCTTTTTGGGAGGGGAGAGAGTGGAGGCGAGGCTCGGGGAGTGAGCGGGAAGCCTGGCCTGCTCAATCTGTTTCCTGGTTGGCTTTGCAGCAGTCGCCCTCTTTGTTGTCACAGTCCTGACTCTCAACTTTATGTTACATATTGTTAGGACCAAGCGATGCCCACTTTTGGAAGTGTTGTAACAAATATTTTGATCATGAAAATCACCCAAATGAAAAACTTAAAGACCCTCTATGTCATGAACATCTAGACACCTTGACTGCAGATAGGAAATGCTTCTGTAAAAAAAAACCCAGTTAAACCTAGGTGTTGTTCTATAACTTCCATTTACTCATTTGTTCCAGCTTTGTTACAATGTACACAATTTGCAGAAATCTTTTTTAAACTTTATATCAGAAGTTGCCAGATCACAATTGATGGTATCTTTTCTTGCTGATGCGTAAGTAGTAAAACAGAGTCACTGGGAACAACCGTTACCTGGGTTGCCATCTACTTTTTTTAAGGCCATAGAACTAGCTTTGTGACCGTAGGCATTTCACTTTCCCTCTCTGGCTCAGTTTCACTCTCTGTAAACCGAAGGAGTTGGACCAGGTGACCTCTAAAGTTTCCTTCTAACATTTTGTGCATTTATGACAACATGTGGTCAAGGAGATTGCTGGGTGGGGGAGGAACACGGGCAATAAGCATGGCAGAGATGGGAAAATGCTTTCTAGAAATAAGTATGAGAGTCTTGATTTGCCTCAAAATTATAGATTATAATAACCCTATCTGTAAGTGATGTTTTTGAAACATAAGGTTTGTGTTTAGGTACCAGCATGGACCAGTGTATAGTAAAAAGGTGACCAAGAAAAAGAAGATGTATTGAATAAATGGATAACTGAATAAAGGTGTTTCCATGGCTGCCCTTGAGGGCCCAAGGCTAATGTCAGAGGGACCAAAGGCCAATGAAAGTGAACCGAAAACGCAAGCGATTAGGAGAAGAAAGGAAGAGAGGACAAAAAGGATAGCGAGCAAGAGAGAGGAAAAGATGCACATACATACGTACAGTCGATTCTCATTGTTCACAGTAGTTACGGTCCATAAAGTCGCCATGAACACTGAGTGAGTGAATGCTAAACCATTGCTCCCAGGGGAAACACAAGGTTAAGTTTCTGCGAGCCTCTGGTTGCTACATTTTTTGTCAACCAATCAATAAATAACCTTGTTTTTTCTGCTTAAAGATGCCATACTTAATTAACATACAGGGTGTCCCAAAAGTCACCATACAGGGAAAATGGGAAATTGTAGCTAAATGTACCTTTATTCACAAAATATTCATTACAAAATTTTACAAAATCTTTCCTTTGTATGGAGACTTTTGGGACACCCTGTATATTGGTGATTCATTAACACTGGACTCATGGCTAACAACATCATAAATCATGCCCAAATGAGGCTTATCTAACACACATAGTTTCTCTGTAAGGCACATCACAGCCTTCTTGTGCTTGGAATCGCTAGACAGCACTTAGGCACTGTGCATAGGAATCCTTTTAAACAGTGACATCACAAACAAGAAGCACGAAAATGTGAAAAACATGGCACTAAATAGACCACAAAAAGGCTACTTGCTCACAGCATGAGAGCTGGAACAAGAGGGGAGCACATCACCCTGTTCAACCTCAGCTGGGAACGTGTGGGTCAGGGGACTCAAATTATTTGCTGCTCTGCATGTGTCTGTGAATGACTGCAAAAGTGCCACAAGTATTGATTTGGGGGTCACAATGGAGAGTAGGCAAATTCACAGACATGGAATCCAAGAGTAATGAAGATCTATAGTGTGTGTATGTATATAATTATATACATATGTGTGTGTCCATGTATGTGTGTATTATATATACATACACACAGAGAGAGACAAAGAGAAAGTAAAAAAGAAAAGAAATGCATGAAATGAGAAAATGAGTGTTTCATCCAAAAGAGCTTTGAGGGTTGACACCCAGAGCCGGGAGAACGGTGCCACTCATGGAACTGCACCCCTCTGCCCACATTCTTTTTAGTTTGAGAGACACAACAATGCTTCAGGCAGAACTGGCTGTATAATTTGCAGGATCCAGAGCAAAACGAAAATGTGGGGCCCTTTGTCCCAAAAGTATTGTGTTCGAGATGACTACAGCACCGCATTAAACCAAGCATGTGGCCCTTCTGAATGCGGGACCCTGTGTACCTGCACAGGTCACAGGCCAGGGAAGTCGGCCCTGGCTTCAGTCCTGCAGGGAGGCCTGGCCCAGGTGAGGGCATGTGAGCCGTCCAGAGAAGGTGATTCATACCCTTACTCTACACCTGTGTGCCCAAAGCCTCAGGTCTTGGGTTAATGCCCCAGACACCAGCCCAGGTCAGGCATCAGAGAAAGGCCCAATTTCTCCTCCTTTAGGAAGATCCAAGTGGCCTCAAATTACACCAAACACCACAAGAACAAGAACAGTTAATTGGGATCCTTGGATTACATTTGAGAACCACTGTTTCAGGGCACCCTTCACTCTACCAACGTTGTCATTCACGCGAATACAATCATGTCACTTCCTGCTTCTTTCAAGCCAACTCTGGCTGCCTGTGGCTCATCAAGTCTCAACTTTGCTCTCAAAACCTTTCCTATCTGGCCAATCCACACCTGTCCAAATTCCATTACTTTTCTGCTTTATGTACTGAGTTCTCTGCCCACACTGGGCACACATGGCTGCCTGAACCTGTCCCGCCCATTCGTGCCTCTCAGCCTCAGCCTTTCTCCTGCCTGAAGGACTCTTCTGCATCTTTTACAACCCTGTCAAAAGGCCACCTCCTCTAAGAAGCTTCTCTGCTTCACACTTCCCTCAGAGTTTCCCCTTTTTATTTTTTAGATGTTTATTTTTTGAATAGGCAATGCAAATGCATGAGATTAAATTCCTTTTGGGAATATATATACAATGACGAGTAGACCTCTCTTATACCCCAACCATCCCTTCCTATCCAAGGAGGCAACCATGGTGATTGGTTCCTTCTGTGTTCTTCTAGAGCTTCTCTAGACATAATAAGCAAATCATTTATTCTACCCAAATGCTAATACACTATATACACTGCTCTACACTTGCTTAACACTGTATCTTGGAAAGCCTTCCATGACATCAAATAAAAAATGGCCCCCTTTTTTCAATAGCTGCAAATTACATTTTTAAAATGTGCAGTAACTTATTAATCTAAGTCCCCCCATTGACTGGGTAGGTATATGTTTTCCAATCTTCTGCAGCAAATATCCTTTCATATAAACCAGTCTACGTGTCTGGGAGACTCTATAGCATTAATATCCATGAACGGAACTGCTGCATCCAAGAGAATGTATATTTATAATTTTGATAAACATTGCCAAATTGTCCTCCATAAATCCTGCTCCAATTTATGCTTCCAACGGCCAGGCATAAAAGCTTTTGCCACCCTAACCAAATAGTGTTATCCAATTTTTTAATCTTTGTCAACATGGTAGGGGAAAATGATACCTTGGTCAAATTTAAAATGATATTTTTCCAATAAGATCAAATCTCTAGAGTTGTGCTGTCCAATATGGAAGTCACTAGGTACATGCAACTGTTTAAATTTACATTTTAATTATTTAAAATTAAATAAAATTTAAAACTCAGCTCAGCCGGGCTCAGTGACTCACACCTATAATCCTAGCACTCTGGGAGCCGAGGCGGGAGGATTGCTTGAGCTCAGGAATTCGAGACCAGCCTGAGCAAGAATGAGATCCCATCTCTACTACAAATAGAAAAATTAGCCAGGCGTTGTGCTGTGCACCTATAGTCCCAGCTACTCAGGAGGAGGATCACTTGAGCCCAGGAGTTCGAGGCTGCTGTGAGCTAGGCTGACGCCACAGCACTCTACTCAGGGTAATGGAGTGAGACTCCGTTTCAATAAAAAAACAAAAAACAAAACTCAGCTCCTCTACCGCACTAGCCACATTTCAAGTGCTCAATAGCCACCTGTGGTGAATGGCCTCTGTATGAGACAGAGCAAATATAAAATATTTCCATCATTGCAAAAAGTTCTACTGGATAACGCGGCTCTAGAACTACACTGTCCAATGGCCACCATGAACCAACCACATGTGGTTACTGCACATTGAAATGTACTTGGTCCAAATTGAGATGTTCTCTAAGTACACAATACACAATATACATTGGGTTTTTGAAGACTTAGGATAAAAAAAAGAAGAATGCAAAATATCTCCTTAGTATTTTTTACACCAATTACATGTTGAAATGCTAGTATTTAGATACACTGAGTTAAACAAAATATATTATTAAAATTAATTTTACCTGTTTCTTTTTACTTCTTTTTAATGCAGCTACTAAGAAATTTGAAATTACCCATGTGGTCCACATTCTATTTCTATTAGACAATGCTGTTCCAGAGAGCACAGTGCTGTTGAGACCTCAATTTTAGCATTTTTCTTTTTACATAGAAATAAGTGCAGTTATTGTTGCTATAAAGAAAAATAGACTCACTGGAATCTCTTTTTCCTCCTCGCCTTTCTCTGTCCCATGCAGACAGGCTGGGCAACAACAGGAGAAAGGGCTGCAATGATCCTGATGACAGAGGATTGCCCCTGAAACAAAACATTACGCTTCCTACCTGGGCGGCCACAGGCAGACACACCACTGACCCGGAGCAGGGACTGATTTCCTGGTGGCTGTTAAAACAATGCAGCAGAGAACAAAGTGCCTTCGACACTAAGAATAGAAGAATAGCTCGAAATAAGATTTCCAGGATTCCAGGAAGAAATCCTCCCCTGCTCTGTCCCTAATCCTACAGTCCCCAACCTCCAGGCTGTGACCTGGTACCGGGGTGGCCTGTTATCAACCCGAGCTCCACCTCCCCTGCCCCACTGTTCTTGGAAAAATTGTCTTCCATGAAACTCAGGAACTGAGGGGCCGCACAGCAGGTGAGTAGCAGGCAAGGGAGGGAAAATTCACCTGCGTTCACAGCTGCTCTGCTCCCCATCGCTCGCATCACCCCCTCCCACCCATGTAAAAATTGTCTATTGTCTTCCATGAAACCGGTCCCTGGTGCCAAAAAGTTTGGGGACCGCTGCCCTAACACACCTTCCACACACAGCTTGACCTGGCCTCGGCACAAATGTCCCCGTCTCAGCGGTCTGCGTACCCAGCTCTGGGTGAGGACTGGCGGGCAGAGTGGAAAGGGGAGACCCTGAGAAAGAGGTGACAAGGACTCTGCCCTCGGGGGCCCACACCATGGTGGCTCTACAGTTGAGACATGGCATGTATGTTTTTGTCATCCATGTCTTTGGCTTCAGATATGAAGAACATATCTACGACTCAGTTTTGCAACATGATCCACAAGACTGATAGATCAGAATGGGTACTGTATTCTGAAAAGGTACCGAGGGAATGAGAACTAATTGTATCTAAGCATAAGTCATCTGCTTGGGGAAAAACATTAATTGTATTATTATGGTTATTAGCTCTATGCCGTTGGGCAAGAGAACTAACCTCTTGGTCTCAGGTTCATAATTTATAAAATAAATTATGGTTGGATGATATGAGTTTCTCTATCTCATCCAGTTCGAAAGTTCTATGACCCTATGCACATGCCAATGAGGTTATCATCAACAGGTCATCTTCATTCTCTCGCTCATTTCGAAAACACTCATTGGGCAGTTCATATGAGTCAGACTCTGAACCTGATACCAGCATATGAATACAGAAAAAAATCTCTTCCACTGGATTCATTTCTTAAAAGAGAGAAGAAAAGAAAAGGGACACTGAATGGTGTGGATAATTTAATTAGAGGAGAGTTCTTCACCGGGGACCACAGGCCTACAGAGATATTTTCACGGCTATGTGCAATTTTCTGAAGAGAACACTCAAAGACGCACATGACCTCAAGAAGGCGGAGAAACTATGCCAGGCCAAGCATCATGCTAAATTCTTAGTATATGTGGGTGCTTGAAGAGTTAGCACCCAAAACAGTCTAAAAAGCATACATGGGAATAAACACATGAGCGATCTGAACCTGAGCTTCATTGGTGCAAAGCCTGCTCCTCTCCCCGACTTCAGGGATGGTCTCCTTGCAGGTGGCTTCTCCCTGCTGCTGTGCCTTCACCAATCCTACCTTTCCTCACATCAGAAGGTTACAAGCATTTAACAGGCCAAGATAGGATCACATTTGCCTGATCTGGGATCATTATACCTGCCCAACAGGAGGGTGGGGAGGATGAAATGAGATAACTCATGTGAAATACTCATCACTACTCAGCATTCGAGAGGCACTAGCAGACAGTCATTCATCACATATTTATTTAGGACCTAATACATGCCAGGCCTTGGGTTAGGTCTTCTCATCACCTTCATCATTTATTGTTACTATATTTAACACTTCCTGCAAAATGGCAGAGTGTTTCACATAGTATACACTCAATAAATGTAGATTGAGTAAATAGCGATGATTTCTATGGTAGATCAATTTATTCTTCAGCACATATCCATGCCCTTCCCTGATCACCTTGGACTGGCCCTGTGTGGTGGAAGAGACAGTGTACCAATCCTGAGCTTACACCTTAAGAGACATCGTGTGTTTCCACTTGCTCCTCTGGACTCTGGACCTCCACAAGAGACGAATATACACATGGGTAGCTCTGTCTAGAAATGAACCCACGTGGACAAACCACCCCAGTCAACCAGCACACCTGTGAGCATAAGAATAAAGGCTCATTATTATTTGCCACTGAGTTTGGGGGTGGTTGTTACTCAGCAAAAGTTGACTGAGACAGTCTCCTTTACCCACCTCCAGAGATTTCAGGCAAAGAGAGTGGCCCCTGCTTCTCTTATTTTTCATTAAGGTGGGATTTCAGAAATAGAGTCATTTTGTGCCTCTCTCTTCCCCATTTTCTCTGGGTTGGTAATGTCCCATTCGAAGAAGATAGCAGGAGCTACGAAGACCCACATTTTGGCCATCTCCACACCTGGCACAGAATCGGACACAAAGCCGGTTTTCGGACAGTGCCTGAGGAACGAAAGGATGGGCTCACTATTCATTCCGGTGGGGTGAGTCAACATCACCAGCAAGTGGCAACCTGGACCTCAGATGCTCAGAGCCATGGTTCTGCAGTCCCCAAAGTATGGGAAGTGGACCCCAGTGGTGACACAATACCACCTCAGACCACATGCAGTAGACCTATGTGTATTTATTGTAATGGGTTTCAGGAAACATGTATCTAACCTGTGACTTCAGGACTATTCCTGCTTAGGAGGAGCTATAACTCTGCAGGTGAGCTAACTGAGGCCCAGAGAGGTAAGGAACGTGTGCAAAGTCACAGAGAAAGTGACAGTGAGGATTTGAACTCAGGCTGTCAAGTTCCAGCACCCGGGCTCTCAACAGCTACGTCTCCACTGCCTCTGTGTGGAGAAGCTGGTAGCAGGGAAGTTTAGCACTGCCCACGGTTAACTGCAAAACCCAGAACTTGATCCTCAAACTCCTGACTCACAGCTCAGTGTTCTTGTCCCTGCTCCACGAGGAGTACTGTGTGGCAGAGGCTGGGAGGAGCTTGCAAGAAGAAAAGGAAAGAGGGGGGGAAGACTCACAAGGAAGACTTGGAAGGGAAGAAATGAACAAATAAGGCTCTGTCATGGGTTATTTCAAGGCTGCCAAGCTGATGCAAGTGCTCAAGGGATGCAGAGAAGCCTGGAATACGGACAACAATATTCAGAAAGAGGCTGATAGAGAAAGGGTTGGTACACGGGGGCTGCTTCCTGAGCTCTTCCCAAGGGAACTGCCCATCCCGGGGAACCGATTTCCCTAAGTGGCATCCACGTTGGTTATATTTAGGTCCTAAAGCCACCCATTGTTTCTGTCCCAGTGGACAGTCAGAGTCACTACCCTGACCTTGCCCCCTCCGAGTTACGCATCTGAGTATTCCATCAAGAGAGGCCTTTTTAGGGTCTGGTTTGAATCAGCTTCCCCTTCCATGGCTCCTACTCGGCGCCCTGGGCAAGCTGTAAAAACACGCCTGGAATAGGGGCTTTAACATGCAGTATCAGCCTTCCTTGGAATACGCGGCTTCCTTCCCTCCGCAGAATCAAACCATGTCCATGTTTATCTCAGGACATAAGGTGCTTCAGAGCCCTGCTGTTCCCAAGCCCTAAGGATTCGTTTCTCTGGTAGACACCAACACATTCTACAGTCAATATAACCTGGGACACAGATCACGTTTGCTGAGTGCTGACCCTGCTAGACATTGCCAGGCGTTATTTCAATTATCCCTTATGACAAGGAATAATGAGGCACTATTTAGTATCCCCATGTTACCACGTTACCATGGTAACATGCCTTGGATTGCGTGGTTAGTAAGCGGCAAACCTGGGACTCAAACCTACGTCTGTCTGGCTCTAAAACACAAGCCTGCCTTGACCATTGCACTCCATCGTTTCTCTGTAGACACAGAACTAGTTTGGCCAACCCATGAAGATGAATTTATGAGGGCTAATGCGTATTTAAAGGGTTTCTCCCCTCCCTCCTTTCATTCCTTATCCAGTTACCAATTGCCGCTCCCACATCCAGCTCCAATTTCCCCAGATCCTTTCTCTGCAGACTCTCAGAGCTAAGGAATCAAAATTCATTACAAAATGTGTTCAAGAGCAGCATAAGGGTCAGTAGCTAGTCAGCCAATTACCTTTTGAGTTCCAGTTGATATCCTTGGGAAATGTGTGCTTAAACACACTCATTAAATTGTTTGACTTTGAAACAGGGCAGATGTGAAAACTATTTTTGACTTTTTGTGCAAGATATTTGTGTACTTTAGATTCAGATCAGAGCTAAAATGAGTTTAGAGACATCTCCATTTGACAAGTGGGGAAACTGAGTCCAGGCAGGGCAGTGACTTGTCATAGGTGCCTCTTACTTAGGCACTAATTAGACCACAGCAAACATCCACCAAAATGGGATGACTTGCCAAAGGATTGGAAAGCTAAGTGCTACCGCAAATGCTGCTCACAATGGGAGATCTGGGAAGGGCCACTGTATTAAAATCATCACATAGCACCTAAAGAATAAGAACGTCATTTCCAGATCCATTCTGCCTAGGTTTGAAAACTGATCTTTTACTTAACTAGCTAGGTGATCTTGGGTAAATTATCTATCTTCTCTAAACCTCAGTTTCACCATCTGCAAAATGGGAATAATAATAGTAATAGCCAACTTCCACAGTGCTATAAGAATTTCATGAGCTAATGGGAGTAAAGTGCTTAGTAACAGACAAGCACCTAATAAATGTAAACTATTATTGTATTATATTGCTATTAACTTTGCATTAACTATCACTGATATGTTGCAAATCATTTTAAATGTTGTTAATGTCCATCTCTCAAAGGTTCAAAAATTATTCATCACCAAGTAAGCAAATAGCTAGGAGAGTTAAATGGGAAAAAGTAAAAGATAGTAAAATTACCCAAATTACATGAAAGGATTAAGATTGTATGTCTGTACAATATCAACAGAACAAAAAGGCAACCCAAAGAATGGGAGAAAATATTTCCATATCACATATCTGATGAGATTAATATCCAAGATATGTACAGACCAACCTAAAACTCAACAACAAAAAACAAACAATTCAATGGGCAAAGGACTTGAGTAGACATTTCTCCAAAGAAAACATACAAATGGCCAGTAATGCACATAAAGAGATGCTCAACATCGCTAATCATTAGAGAAATTAAAATCAAAACCACAGGCCTGGTGCGGTGGCTCATGCCTATAATCCTGGCTCTCTGGGAGGCAAAGGTGGGCGGATTGTTTGAGCGCAGGAGCTCGAAACCAGCCTGAGCAAGAGTGAGACCCCATTTCTACTAAAATTAGAAAGAAATTAATTGGACAACTAAAAATATATAGAAAAAATTAGCTGGGCATGGTGGCGCATGCCTGTAGTCCCAGCTACTCGGGAGGCTGAGGCAGGAGGATCGCTTGAGCCCGGGAGTTTGAGGTTGCTGTGAGCTAGGATGATGCCACGGCACTCTAGCCCAGGCAAGAGAGTGAGACTCTGTCTCAAAAAAAAAAAAAAACCACAAGGAGATACCACTTCACATCCAATAGGGTGGCTACTATTTTTTAAAAAATGGAAAATAAGTGTTAGAGAGGATGTGTAAAAATTGGAACCCTTGTGCACTGCAGGTGTGAATGTAAAAAGGTATAGCCACCGT
>CAUYSK010106228.1:0-21911 GCA_963575035.1 Avahi laniger
TAGCTTTAAGAAACAATGGCGATATAGCACCTCTTGTATACTCCTGTATAGAGCTGGAATGCATTCTACTAAGTGTGGTATCCCAAGAATGGAAAGACAAGCACCACATGTACTCACCATCAAATTGGTATTAACTGATCAACACATAAGTGCACATATAAGAATAACATCTATTGGATGTTGGGCAGGGGGGAGGGGGGAGGAGGGAAGAGGGGACGGGTATATGCATATACAAAGAGTGCAATGCGTACCACCCGAAGGATGGACGTATTTGAAATTCGGACTTGGAGGGGAGGCGGGGCAAGGGAAACATACGTAACCTAAACATCTATACCCTTATAATATGCTGAAATTAAAAAAAAAAGAGTGACTCAGAAAATTAAATACTAGAGTTTTATTATAACTCATACCATGAAATTCTGTATTTGTTATAGTTTGGATTAACGTTGAATTTTTCAAAGTTTTATGATTTATTTGTTCTCATTTTTCTTTGTAGGGAAAATAACATTGGAGGGCAAGAGCGCTGTCTTCTACAAAGCGCAAAAAGAATAGATGACAAAAAGGAAGAAGCAAAGGAAGGAGGAAAAGAAAGAAGGGAGAGTGAGTTGAGGGAGCCACATTTCTTCTTTAAATATCTCAGATGTAAATTTTTGGGCATTTTTCACTTTTTAGTAGCAAAAATTGATATATCAGGATCTCTCTGGACCTCATGTGGCTTTATGTACCTGAAAATGTCTGTCCCTTTTTAGAGATAGGTTCATCTGGACAGCAACAGACCTATAACTGATTGACACTTTCACCACCCACAGCCCTATCCCGTCTGGGGAACTTCTCAGCACTCCTTTCTCCACGTATGATCATCACAGCGCAGTTGGAAGAACCACACCTGCGTTCAGAAGACCTCATTCTCATTTTCCCAAAGCAAATGAACTCTTTGAATTTCCTTTCTTTCCATATAAACATTGCTCTGTATCCTTACTTACTCCTGCCTCTGAGAAGGACGACTTCTATCTTCCCTGACAGAGCTCACTCCTATGCTGACGAACTTGGTGTCACCGTCATCTACATCCTCCAGAACTCTGATCAATCATTTTTAATCCCTTCATTCCCACTGAATCTTTCTCTTATGCCTACATATAGACTCATGCCTCCATGGAAAATATCATTAACAGCAAGAAAATAAAATTTCCATCAATCCTTATACCCCTCTCGAGCTATCTTGAATTTTTCTTTCTTCCCTTCATTTCTAAATGACATAAAAGTACCGCTTGCCTACACTTCCTCACCAATACCACAGTCCAGTGTTTTCCGTTATCTGGATTCTTTTCCTATCATTACACTGAAACTATACTTTCTTTGACCCATCTGCATTATTTGATACTTGAACCAGCCCCTCCTTCAGGAACCTGTCATCTCTAGGCTCTGTCCAAGTTCGTCTCCTACCTCTCTGACCTGCAGGATTTTCTTCTCCTCATCCTTCAGCATTCCTTAAGCATCTGTCTTTGGTCTTTCACTTCATTTGCTTCTTTCAGTAGCCTCTAGCCACATGTGGCCATTAAATTTAAATAAACTAAAATTAAATTAGCCAGTCACAAAATGACCACTTATTGTGATTCCATTTATACGAAATGTCTAAAGTAGGCAAATTCATGGAGAAAGAAAAAAGATTAGTGGCTGCCAAAGACCGGGGAAATTGGGGGTTTAAGGGGAGTGACAGCTAATGAGTACCGCGTTTCTTGTTAGCGTAATGAAAACGAAGTGTGGTGATGGTTGCACAACTCTGAATGCACTAAAAATCATTGAATTGTACACTTAAAATGGGTGAATTATATGGCATGTGAATTATATCTCAATGAAGTTGTTATTTTTTAAAATGTAATTAATTCAGACCCGCAGTCACACTAGCTCCGTGTCAAACATTCAGTACCCACATGTGGCTGGTAGCTACTGCGTTCGACAGCACAGATACGGCACATTTCCATCATACAGAATGTTTTGTTGTGCGGTGCTGGTAGACTGGAGCTGATAGATTGTATAATGTACTTTTTCTCTTAGTCGTCTTACTAGGCCTAACATGATAACTGAAGAATGTTAGGTAATTAATAAATGCTTGGTAAATATTAATGAATCAATTAAATGGTTGCCTTCAGATAACAGAATTGTAGCTAAAATGGATCCCAAGTAAAACACTATAACAAGGTTTTATTCTACTTACATTGTTGCTTTATTTGGTAAGGAATGCTATTAAGAAGATATCACATAATATCTTAAATATTTTAAACATTCATTTGAAGATTTTAAAGATGTTCCTCTGTCCACAAGGACAAAAGCAAAGTCAGCGTCATAGATTATGCATTTGTGTTTCTCAAACTACAGAAAGGAAATCTGCAACAGAGCTTTGAGTGAGTTACAAAGGATTTTGAGCTTAAGTGTCTCAACAAAGCACTGATAACTGTGAAGTTACACGGGTTGTTTGCCAGCTTTTTTTGTGGGGAAGGGTGAGGTGGGGAGCAGATAAATAAATGTGATGTTAACAATGTTTGTTGCCAAATACAATGTGAAGAAAGGTTTTCAAAATTTTGGATCAGTGACATGTTCAGTAAGTTCATGTTTGGGAGGGGTATTAATTTCCTTTTAATAAATGAAGAATTGTCTGTTTCTTCCTTTAGTCTGTACCACATCTTGAAATGTATCTTTATCATTATAGAAGTTTAGAAATTTTAAGCAGAGATAACCAGTCCATGATCATAGGAAAGTGAAGACCTAGTAGCAGCTGAAATACCAGAATATAATCAAACTAAAGATGACCAAATAGATTTTGCAAGGATTGAAGTAAGATTGAGTTCTTTTAATAATTATTTGTTCCTTGTTATTATTGCTACAGTGTTTATTTAATAAATATAATTTAAATAAGACCATTTTAAAAAATAATACATTATCACTATAGAAAACTGGACAAGTACAGAAAACATAAGGAGGAATAAAATTATCCATGATACCATTACCCAGAAAAAAATCTGTTAATAAGGTAGGATAATTCTTTCTAGTCTCTCTGTATTCATTTTTACATAATTAATATCTTACTGTACATAAATATCTAGTCTGCTTTTTTTTTCATTTAACATCCTATCACAAGCATTTTTGAATACCATTGTTTTTAGTGACCCAAAATATCTATTTCAAAATTTGTTTAAATATTCTAAGTTCATTTAAACTGGAGGGGGTTTTTGGTTTTTTTTAAAAACCAAGCCTTATACCATGTAGTTTATATCACAAATAAAAAAGTATTATTTAATTTCATAGTGAAACTCTGAAACAAAATGTGTGGTCTAATTAACATCCTTTAAAAGCTATCCTTGCCCCAATAAGACATATAGATATAGTAGCAAAACGAATCCCAGCTCTGCCATTTACTGAACTTGTGTGATATCAGGCAAGTTACATCATTTCAGAGCCTTAATTTTTATATCAGTGCTTCTATTTAGAATTATTATAATGACTAAATTCATAAAAGTATATTTATGTATTCAGCAAATATCTAATGACATAACTTACTATGTGCCAAAGTCTGGGTACAGTGTCCTTGTAAAGGACAAGCTGTGGTCCTTTACATGAGACTGACATTCTAGTAAAGAAACAAACATTAATCAAATATTCACACAAATAATTATAAGCAGTGGCAGATACTATAAAAGTATATGACACAATGAGATCTTATAATAGTTGGATTTAATCTTATTTTGGTTAGGGGCTATGAAGGTAGAAAAGATTCCCTAGAAAGTGATCTCTAAACTGAGATCTAAGAATTCATAGGCATTAACTAGGTAAAGGGCTGGGGGAGGAGGAGGTTATTATTGGCAAAGTGAACTGTGTGTGCAAAGGACCTGTGGTAGAAAGAAACAACAACCATGAGAAAACAAGAGGAAGAGTAGCACAGTTGAAACTGCAGAGGTAGGCACGGAGCCAGATAAAGTCAAAGGCCATATGAAATGTTATTTATCAAAAAATTAATGGGAAGTCACTAAAAGTACTTAAATGATAATGTTTGCATTGCAAGATCTTCCTAGCTGCAATGTGGAGAACCGAACAGAGGAAAAGGTTGGAAATAAAAATATTGATGGGTCAAGGGATTAGATGTCCCAGCGAAACTGAAGAACTTCCTGAGCAAACAGGAGACATATGAACAAAAAGGGCATGAAGGTTCAGTGATTAGTTCCTCTAGTTAGAGCAGTTTCAGATGTAATATATTACCACACCTGAGAGACTGGGGGTGGACCTATAGGTCCAAGAGTAGAGAATACTGAGCAGATGTGAAGGCAGAGAAATAAGAAGGTCAATCTAGAATTTCTGTTGCTCTTGGAAGTTTCTAGTCCTTCCCAGAGACTTCGCTTTCTGAGCTTCCAGGCACACTAGCTGGTTTGATGATGTCCTAATTATTAAGAGAAATAAAGATGAAAACACAAAAGGACTTTTAGAAATTCCATATCAACTCAATGTAACATTTAATCCAATGGAAAAAGGAAAAAACGTATAATTGGAACTTCCTGTGTTATCTTCTTAAGCTACCATAGCAGTGCATCTAGCATTTTCTCCGGCCTAAATAAAATATGTACAATGGGTACTATGTCTGCACCAAAAACAAGAGCATAAACTTCAAGCCTTCCTGGGGCTAGTTACTTTTTAACAAGATTTTCTTCCACAAAAGGTAACGATTGCTAAATGACTTCATCATCCACTGGAAAAAGACATTCCATGAAGTTTAACTCACTGTCATGAGAACGTTTTCTGGAATGTCAAGCAGTTATTGACTTCTGGGTCTGTGCTAGTACATCGTGACAAATATAGAGCACTGTTTCCTACCACTAACAGTTCAGTTCACCTTATGGTGCTGGAGCTGGGCTGAGCCAGATGGCAATGAGGCACAGACTGCTTACAAATCAAGAACAGTGTCATCTATGGATAGAACAATGCAGCAAATGGGAAATGAGCCCAGGAGTCTCCAGTTTCACCTACTACCAATTTGGCTTTATCTGTGCATTTTTCAGATGGAATGAACCATTTCGAGAACTCATTGCTAAATACAAGCCCTTGCCTTGAATTAAGTAATTGCAGAGTAGCCTTGAAAACAATGTTATATACCGATTTCCTTTCCTGGATTCAGGCTAGGATTTGCTAATACCACAGGAAGTTTGAATGTTCAGGGATATTCTTGAGATTCTTCAAATCAATTAAATTTTACTTGAGATCAAACATATCTAGGATTTTCAATCACTCAGTTTCTGATACTGGGTGTGGAAGTAATGGTAAGGAGGGGAATGAGCAACTGCCTCGAGTTTTGTATAATCTTCACAAGTTGTCAATGGACATTATTTTGCTTATAAAGAAAGTTCTTTGTGAGGAAAGCCTGTTGTTATTCAACAAAGAAGTCATCATGTATCTTGGACAGAATGTAAAACAGCACATGGAGTTTTTCTTCCTGATAAGTATAGGCTAGAAACTGATTTTGATGGTCCTGAACTAATCTGAGTATAAAGAATCTTAAGGCAGATTATTTTCCTACCGAAAGCAACTACTATTTAATGGAAAGTAATGAAAATATACTGGACAGGAGTCCATGTTGATTTTTCAAGAACACTCCAAGGTAAAAATTCTTTGACTGCATAAAATATTAATATTTTATGTACTCTTCGTTGTATCTCAAACATGTTACAACAATCAGAGTTCCATGGCCAGTTATATATCATACATGAAAATATCATTTCTGACAATGAGCCTACATTTACCTCCAACTGGTTAAAGGCATTTATAGACCAGAATTTTAGTCAAGCTGTCACTACACTTAACTACTTCAAGGGAAGAATTAACCTAGAAAAGAATATCAACTATAATTACAAAAAGAATATTCTAAAGTGGGTTATAGAATGGATTGCCAATAAGGTGTCCCAAGCATATCTTAATTTCATCATATCTCAGGATCTGACAATGACAAAACATAGGGAATACACATTAAGACAGAGATTATGGTGAGGACCTGACATGAGACCTGCCCACTAGACCTAGCGTTGAAGCATAGGTCCAGGTGATAGAGTTTCAGCCTAAAGTATGGGAAATCTGAATAAGCATAGTTCAGGAAAGTAGTCAGTAAGACAAAGTATGAGGGTATGGGAAGTGAATGGGTGGGAAATTTGATAGAACAATTTTCTTGAAACTCACAGAGTAGGTATTTGACCCATGAGATGGACAGCCAGAGGCAGCAGGGTGTCAGCTATGAGGATGAGACTCAGAAATTGAGTTCCACCAGCCTGGGAAGCATAGTAAGACCCTTTCTCTACAAAAAACATTAAAAAATTAGCCAACATGGTGGTACAAGTAGGCTGAGGCAGGAGGATCGCTTGAGCCCAGGAGTTTCAGGGTACAGTGAGCTGGGATGACACTGCTGCGCTATAGCTCAGGCAACAGAGTGAGACTCTGTGTTAAAAAAAAAAAAAAGAAATTAAGCTCAAAATTTCCACATAAATGATTGTGATAGCAAGGTGAAGGATGGAGGGACAGGAACCAGGCAGTTAACTCAAGAAGAAACTCAGAGAGTATAGCCAGAAGCAGAAGCCCAAGCCTTTGAACAAAGGAATATAAAACAAGGAGAATGACCTCTGGTGAGTGTAATTGTCTGGATAGCAGAGAAGAACAACTTAGAGTTCAACATGCTAGCCTACTATAGTTACATCCAGGATCTAGGACAATATCTGGTATATATTAATAAGAACTTAATACATTTTGTCAAATCAACGCCAATGCATAAATGCTGGATTACAACAATGGAGGCAATTCAAGAAATGTTAGACACTACGTAAAAGGCTTAGTGACAGCGAGGAAGCATGACACAGAGGGGAGGAGGAAACATCAAGTCCTCAAAAGTAAGGACCAACTGAGAATGGTGAGCACACTAAGAACTGATCCCCACAACAAACTTCCTTCCTCACAGATGCTCACCCAAGTTTAATGGTGAAGATAAGTTAAAGTGAGATGGTGACTATGTTTCCATTAGGAGTTCCAGGTGTGTCCTGTAGTTGGAACAAGGAGAGCCTCAGTTCCTCAATTAGGTACTTCTCATTCTTCTTACCATGGCCAAAATTTAGCCTTGAAGCATATAAGATCAGCCTCAGCATCCTTTCCAGCAAACGCTCCATGTAGATACTACCAAATAATTGGACGTGACACTGGAAGTAAAATGTGTTTGCCATCTAAACGTAAAAGGAGTTTCTGTCCAGGGGCTTGGAAGCTAAAGTGTACAGACTCTCAAAACATTTATGGGCTTGGCAAATCATGGAAAGTGTGAATGACTACTCAGTGTGTTCAGTGGAGAATGAGTGCTTATGGGAGGGCCCTGCTGACCCACAGGAGCAGGGAAAATGTAGTCCTCATGGAATAACTAAGTATCTAAAACAAGTCAACTCCAGGTTTAGAAAAAGCTTAAGGGAAGGCTCTATCTGAGAGATTTATAGTCATTTCTAACTGTAAAAAGTGATGGAAAAGACAGCAGAATACAAACATCTGGTATGATCTTGACGAGACTGCCATATTCCAGGGTCTGGACTTGTTCTTTATGAGGCTCACTTCTTGTCCTGGGTGATCAGATCTGCAAGTCTAACTCAGGCCACCTAACATGCACGTGAGAGTCAGGTGATGCCAGAAGGATGAATTGGTACCATACAGGAAGAAAGAACTATATTGCAAGCTAGAATACTTAAAGACTATACGATTAATGAGTTCTGTCCCTGGGAAACTAATAATCAGAAGGCAAAATGATCGGAGAGTTAGTTGAACCTGGTTTAATTACTTCCTATCTCAAGTCCCTATGGATCTGGATACTGAGTTAAGCTTGAATCTGCCAACAGAAAGACAGTAGACCCTTCTGTGTGTGACAATAAAGAGAGAAAAAAATAAGACCAGGCTTGTTCAATGGAGGAAGCCATGTTGAATTGTTAGAGAATGAAGATCTCAAAATGCACCTTGACCATTTTCAGTCTATGAAATACTCACAAGAAAAAACAAGATGCAATCTGAATATTATTCTGTACGTACTATGTTTCAATTACCCAAAAGAGTTGGACTCACATGGGCACATATATAATAGCATGAGTAAGGTCATGGGAGTATTATGCAAGGTTTGCAACAAAATCTAGACCAGCTAGGAAGCTGTCCTCTCCAAAGTAAGTTAACGGTGGAACCATTAGTAACATTGTTACAAAACAACATGAAAAATAATTTTAGTAAGTCTTTTCAGTACATCATAAGGTAGAGAAAGCAATAATTCTGTCCAGATCTCCACAACTACGTAAGATGAGATATTCAGTATTTCTATGGTCCCTGTTAACACAGGTCATATTAACTAAAGGGTCAAGGGTAGCAGAGAGACTTCAGTTTGTTTTTTGTTTGTTTTGTTTTATTTTTTACAATTTATTTATCTGCTTCAGTAATTGTTATATTTTAGTTCCTCTGGGATTCCCACTCTGTAAATAAAGGTGCAAACTATTTAGGAATTTTTATGCACAATAACAGAATGTGCTGAAAATAATTTATCATTGCTTATCTCCCAAACACCACAGTTCTTCTTCCCAATTACATTGGATATGTTTAATTTCTACTCCGCCCCAAGCCCCTTAAAGAAGCAGCTCTCTATATTATGCAACTAACCATTCCTCATTCCTGGTTGAATGAAATAATCTCGATATCATTCCCATGACAGCCAGTAGATTTACTGGACTTGGTTCAATTGCATCACCTTGAAGATTCAAAAGGTCATGTGGAGGTGGGGCTGGGAGGTTCATATTAGGCTTAAGTAAGTAAATAAGAAAGACTAAGACTGAGATACAAGACCAGACTACACAAAAGAAACCAGAAATATGGACTAAGAACTACCTTATTCCTAATGGAATTCTGATTCTCATGAATCTGAACTACAGGTCTCCCCCTGTAAAAAGATAGTCTATAAAGACTGAAAGAGGTGGCTAGACTTCCAAATGTGCAGGTCTCAACATGAACTTATAAGGCAAACAAACCACAACAAAAGACAAACAAGAAAACAGGCCCCAATCAGAGGACCAAAATCAATTTCAAAAAACCAACCCTAAAGAAACAGAGGTATACTAATTATTTGATGAAGATTTCAAAATAATCATCATAATGCTCCCCAATGACCCCAGGAAAATGATATATAAACGAAATGAGAATATCAATACAGACAGAAAAAAAACAAACGAAAAAGGACAAAACAGAAATTTTGGAGCTGAAGGATACTAACTAAATTGAAAAATTCACTAAAGGGATTCAATAGCAGATTTGAGAAAGCAGAAGAAAGAATCAACAAACTCAAATACAGGTCATTGGAAATTACCCAGTGAAAGGAGTAACTAATACCTTTTATATTAACCTGGATGGAACTGGAGACCAGTCTTCTAAGTGAAGTATCACAGGAATGGAAAAACAAACACCGCACATATTCACCATTAAAATTGGAGCTAATCGATCAACACTTATGTGCCAATATGGAAATAACATTCATTGGAAATCAAGTAGGTGGGGGTAGGGGATGGGGAAATTCACACCTAAAGGGTACAATGCACATTACCTGGGTGATGGGCACTCTTATAACTTTGATTCAATGGTGCAAAAGCAATTTATGTAACCAAAACATTTCCACTCCTGTAATATTCTGAAATTTAAAAAAAAAAGATAAAAAAGGAACAAAAAGAAAAAAGAATGAAAAAAGGAGAAGAAAGTCTAAGGAAGTATGGAACACTACCAAGTGGACCAATATACACATTATAGAAGTTCACAAAGAAGAGAGAGAAACAGCAGACAGGTTATTTGAAAAAATAATGGTGAAAAACTTCCCAATCCAGAGAAGAAAATGAACATCCAGATTCAAAAAGCTCAAAAGTCACCAACTATAATAAACACAAAGAAGTCCACACAGACATATGTTATAATCAAATTGTCAAAAGGCAAAGGAAGAATTTTGAAAGCAGCAAGATGAAAGTGACTCCTCATGTACAAGGGGTCTCCATAAGACTATCAGTGTTTTGTGCTTTTTTTTCTTTTTTCAGAAGAAACTTTGCAGATCAGAAGAGAATGGGATAACATTTTGAAAATGCTGGGGTAAAAAAATGACAACCAAAAAAATGCCATATCAGTGAAACTGTCCCTCAAAAATGAGGAGAGATATAGAAGGAAAGTTTCTCAACATGATAAAGGCCATTTAATAAAAAGCCACAGCTAACATTAAAATGAATGAGGAAAAAACTAAATGCTTTTCCACGAAGATTCAATACAAGGCATGGATGCCCACTCTTAACACTTCTATTTAACATAGTACTGAAAGTACTAGTATAAGAAGTCAGACAAGAAAAATAAATAAAAGACATCCAAATAAGAAAGGTAGAAGTAGAATCATCTCTATTTCCAGATGTCATGATCCCATATGTAAAAAACTCCAAAGATTTCACAAAGAAACTATCTGAACTTACAAATGAATTCATTAAAGTTGCAGGATACAAAATCAACACACAAAAATCAATGGCATTTTTATAAACAAGTATCAACCTAACTGAAAAAAAACACCATGAAAAGAATCTCATTTGTGGTATCATAAAAAAGAAACCAAAATAAAATACCTAGAAATAAATTTAACCAAGGAGGTGAACGATCTGGACAAAACTATAAAACATTGATAAAAGAAATTAAAGAAGACAGAAATAAACAGAAAGATACCCCACGCTCATTGATCACAAGAATTAATATTGTTAAAGTGTCCATACTGTCCAAAGAAATACACAGATTCAATGTAATTGCTGTCAAAATCCCAATATCATTTTTCATAGAAATAAAAAAAATCATAAAGTTCTTATGGAACCATGAAAGACTCCAAATAGTCAAAAAACATTCTGAGAAGGAAAAACAAAGTAAAAAGCATCTCACTTTCTAATTTAAAATTATATTACAAAGTTATAATAATCAAAAACAACATGATACTGACATAAAAACAGACACATAGACCAGTGAAACTAGATAGAGAGCCCAGAAATAAATCCAAACATATACCATCAACTTATTTTTGACAAGGACATAAAGAAGACATAATGGGAAAAGGGTATTCTCTTCAATAAATGGTGCTGGGAAAATTGGATTTCCACATGCAAAAGAATAAAATTGAATTCTTATCTTATACCACGGAGAAAAATCAACTCAAAATGGATAAAAGACCAAAATATAAGACAAGAAATTATAAAACTCCTAGAAGAACACATAAGAAATGATTTTTTTGGAAATCACACCAAAACCTCAGGCTACAAAAGAAAAAATAAATATATGGCAAGGCATCGAACTAAAAATCTTCTGAATAGCAAAGGAAATTATCAACAAAATGAAATGACAGCTTAGAGATTAAAAAAAATCTGATAAGAGGTTAATACCTAAAATTTATAAAGAACTCATACAACTCTTTAGTGGAAAACAACCCCATTAAAAAAATGGCAAAAGATCTGAAAAGACATTTCTCCACAGAAGACACAAAAACAGCCAATAGGTATAGGAAAAAGTGCTTACCATTATTAATCATCAGGTAAATGCAAATCAAAACCACTATGACATACCTCCTCACACCCATTAGGATGGTTATTATAAAGATGTCAAAAGATAGCGAATTTTGGCAAGATTGCGAAGAAAAGGGAACTCTTGTACACCATTGATGGAAATGTACATTGGTACAGCCACTATGGAAAACAGTATGGATTTCTTAAAAAAATTAAAAATAGAACTAGAGTATGACCCAGCAATTCCTCTTTGGGGCGTGTACCCAAAGGAATTGAAGTCACCACCTCATAAAGATATCTGAACTCCTATGTTCAGTGAAGCACTATTCACAATAGCCAAGATATGGAAACAACATAAATATCCATCAATGGACAAATAGGTAAAGAAACTGTGGTACATATATATGATGCAATCCTATTCAGTCCTAAAAAAAAGAACAAGATTTTGCCATTTGCCACACCATATAAGACCCTGGAGAACATTATGTTAAGTGAAAAAGCCCACACACAGAAAAATATTGCATTATTTCATTTAATATGGAGGATCTTTTTTAAAAATTCAAATATAAGAGATAGAGAACAAGGCAGTGGTTACTAGGGATGAGGGCCAGGGGAGGAAATGGAGAAATACAGGTCAGAAGATACAAAGTGGAAGATATGTAGGATAAATAAGTCCAGAGATCTAATGTGCAACATGAGGAATATAGGTAATAAAATTATACTGTATATGAGATTCATGCTAAATGAGTAGATTTTAGCTGCTCTTGCCACAATAACAAAAAAATGGGTAATTATGTGGGATGATGGATATATTAATTTGCTTCATTATAGTAACCATTTTACTCTCTATCTGTATAACATAGCATCATGTTGTATACCTTAAATATAAATAATTAAAAAAATTATTTAAAAAAGAAAAAAAATGAGGGGAAATAAGGACTATCCCAGATAAACAAAAGCTAAGGGAGTTCTTCACCACTCGACCTGCCTTACAAGAGGTCTCCCTTTAAGACTTGCCTTAAAGGTGAAATGAAAGGATACTAGACAACAATATGAAAGCATAGGAAAGTATAAAGCTCACTGATAAAGTTAAATATACAGACAAATACAGAATAATGTAATACTGTAATGGCGATATGTAAACACTATTAATTCTCATATAGAAGTTAAAAGGCAAAAGTATAAAAAATTGCTATAACTATAAAAATAGGTTAATGGATACACAATACAAAATATGTGTAATTTGCGACATCAATAACATAAAGTAAGGGGGAAAAGTAGAGTTTTAGTATGCAATTATAGTTAAGTAGTTATCACCTTAAAATAGATTGTTATAAGATGTTTTATGTCAGCCCCATGGTAATGATAAAGAAAATACCTATAGAACATACACAAAAAGAGAGAGAAAGGAGAGAGAGATTGAACATGTCACTACAAAAATCAATGAAACACAAAAGAAGATAATGAGAGGGGTAAAGAGAGGAAAAGCTACAAGATGAAAAATAATAAACAAATGACAATAGTAAGTTCTTCCATATCAGTAATTACTTTAAATGTCAATGGATTAAACTCCCCAATCAAAAGAGATAGAGTGGCTTAATGGATTGAAAAAATCTAACTATAATATATGCTGTGGACAAAAGACTCATTTTAGATTTAAGGATACACACAGGCTGAAAGCGAAGAAATGGAAAAAGTATTTCATGTAAATGGTAATTAAAAGACAGCTGAAGTGGCCATACTTAGACAAAATAGACTTTAAGTCAGAAACTATCACAAGAGATAGAGAACAACATTATGTAATGAAAAAAGGGTCAATTTACCAGGAATATGTAACAGTGATAAATATATATGCACTTAATATCAAAACACTCACATATATATGAAGTGAGCATTGACAGAGCTGAAAGAAGAAATAGACAGCAACACAATAACAGTAAGAGATTTCAATATCCCATTTTGAACCATGAATAGAACATAAACAGACAAAATTCAACATCTTTCATGATGAAAACACTCAACAACCAAGAAATAGAAGGAAATTGCTTCAACATAATAAAGGCCACATACAAAAAGCCCACAACCAACAACATACTTAACAGCAAAAACCTGAAAGCTTTTCTTCTAAGATCAGGAAAAGGCAAGGGTGCCTAATCTTGCCACTTTTATTCAGTATAGTACTGGAAGTCCTAGCCAAATCAATTAGGCAAGAAAAAGAAATGAAAGGCATCCAAATCAGAAAGGAAGAAGTGACATTATCTCTGTTCACTGATGATCTTATATGTAGAAAATCCTAAAGATTCCACACCAAAAAAAAACAAAAACATCTGATAGAACTAATGAAAACTCAGCAAAGTTTAAGGATACAAAGCCAATACACAAAAAAAATGAGTTATATTTCAATACACTAACTGAGAAATATCTGACAAGGAAATTAGGGAAACATCTCATTTACAATAGCATCAAAAAAAAAACTTAGAAATAAATTTAACCAAGAAGACAAAAAGCTTGCATATTGAAAACTAGAAAACATTGCTGAAAGAAATTAAAGAAAGTATAAATAAATGGAGAGACATCCCATGTTCATAAAGTGTAAGACTTAGTACTGTTAAAATGTCCATACCACCCAAAGGGATCTACAGATTCAATGCAATCTCTATCAGAATTCCACTGGCATTTTTTGCAGAAATAAAAAAAAAAAGATCCTAATATTCATATGGGGATACAAAGAACTCCAAATAGCTAAAATAATCAAGTAAGAATAAAGCTAGAGATCTCACACTTCCTAAATTCAAAACTTATCATAAAGGCAGATATATAGGCCAAGAGAACAAAATAGGGAGTCCAAAAATAAACCCACATATATTTGGTCAAATGATCTTTGGCAAGGGTGCCAAAACTACACAGTGGAAAAAGGATAGCCTCTTCAACAAATGGTGATGGGAAAACTGTATATACACTTACAAGAGACTTAAATTATACCATACACAAAAATCAACTCAAAATAGATTAAAGACTTAAATGTAGGACCTGAAACTATAAAACTCCTAGAAGAAATATAGTGGAAAAGCTTCATAACATCGGTCTTGGCAATGATTTCTTGGATATGATACTAAAAGCACAGGCAACAAAAGCAAAATTAGACAAGTGGGACTACATCAAACCAAAACACTTCTGTGCAGTAAGGAAACAATCAACATAGTGAAAAGGCGACCTATGGAATAAAAAATATTTGCAAACCATATATCTGATAAGTGGTTAATATCCAAAATATATAAGGAACTCCTAAAATTCAATAGCATAAAAACAAATAACCTGATTTAAAAATGGCCAAAGGATTTGACTAGACATTACTCCAACAGGTAGGTGAAAAGATGTTCAATACCATTAAACATCGGGGAAATTCAAATCAAACCCACACTGAAATATCATCTCACATTTGTTAGGATGACTAACACTGAAAAAGAAAGAAGAAAGAAAGAAAAAAGAGAGAAAGAAAAGAAGTGTTAGTGAGAATGCAGAGAAATTGGAACCCTTGTGCGCTGTTGGCAGGAATGTAAAATGGTGCAGCCACTAATGAAAACAGTATGGAAGTTCCTCAAAAAATGAAAAATAAAACTACCATATGATCCAGCAATCCTACTTCTGGATATTTATTCAAAAGAATTGAAAATAGGATCTCAAACAGCTCCTGTGTTCACTGCAACATTATTCACAATAGCCAAGAACTGAAAACAACCTAAATGTCCATTAACAGATAAACAGATAAACACAATGTGGTATATAAATATAATGGACTATATTATTAAAAATTTAATATTTTTAATTATTTAATTTTAATATTTATTAATATTTAAATGTAATGTTATTTTTTAATATTATTAAAAAGAAGTAAATCCCATCACATGCTATATCAATGAACCTTGAGGACATTATACTAAGTGAAATAAACCAGCCACAGATGGAATGGGTATGATTCTACTTACACGGAATATCTAAAGTATTCATATTCACAGAAGCAGAAAGTGTAATAGTGGTTGACAGGGGCTGAGGAAAGGGGAAATGGGAAGTTTCTGCTCAATGGATACAAAATTTCAGTCATAAAAGGTGAAAAAGTTCTAGAAATCTGCTGTACAACAATGTGCATATAGTTAACTATACTGTGCTGTACACTTACAAACTTGTTAAGAGAGCAGATCTAATGTTACGTGGTTTTTTGGGGGGTTTTTTTGTTTTTATTTTTTGAGACAGAGTCTCACTTTGTTGCCCTGGCTAGAGTGAGTGCTGTGGCGTCAGCCTAGCTCACAGCAACCTCACACTCCTGGCCTCAAGCGATCCTCCTGCCTCAGCCTCCCGAGTAGCTGGGAATACAGGCATGCGCCACCATGCCCGACTAATATTTTTCCTATATATTTTTAGCTGTCCAATTAATTTCTTTCTATTTTTGGTAGAGACAGGATCTCGCTCTTGCTCAGGCTGATCTCGAACTCCTGAGCTCAAACAATCCATCTGCCTTGGCCTCCCAGAGAGCTAGGATTACAGGCATCAGCCACCGCGCCCGGCATGTTATGTGTTTTTTACTACAATGAAAAGAGAGAAAACATGATGAGAAGGTCATAGTTAATTAGCTGAAAGCCTTCAGGTTCTACACCTCTGGGATATAATTCAGCAGTCTCATGTTCCTGGTGCTCCCAGCCAATGAATCCCCACCAGAGGCAGACCTTTCCTGCCCAACACAGGACTCCTGTAACAGGCAATCTTTGCTTTAGGGCTCCCCATGGCATGGTCGAGATTTTCTCAGAGCTGCATCTTCCTTCTTTCGCTCTCCCTTCCCAAGTGTCATATCCTGCATTACAGGCTGCAGGCCCCCCTAACCTCACCCCCACCTATTCCTGCTCCACAGGTATTCCTCCCAATGGGGCTCCTGCGTGTCTAATTCAGCCTTGGCATCTCCTTCTCAGAGAACCTGAACTGTCACAATGACAGATTATGCGGTTAAAATAAAAACAAGGCGGAACTGAATACTGAACGACAATAATATGTAAGCTGAGGGATGAGGAGAGTTAAAACATTGCTCATAATGTTTGACAGGAAGGTGGGGATATTAAAAGTTAAAAGTTATTTTAAGTGATCAAAGTTCTTTTCTCATTCAGTAAATATATATATATATATCATTTCAGAGGAATTACAGGGGTATAAATGTTTTGTTACATGAATTGCTTTTGTGCCATTTCAATCAAAGTTATAAGTATGCCCATCACTTTTAAAATAAAAGATAAAAGGCAAGAACACAGTATATGCATCCATACTAGTCAAGGAGAAAATGGCATTGACTTTGAAGACAGACAGAGCTGAGTTTAAATCCCCAGTTCTACCAATTACTTAGCAGTATGACCCTAGACAAGTCACAGAACTTCAGTTATGTCTTCTATAAACTAGAAATAATAATAATCTTATAGAACATTAAGGGGATTATTCCCAGGGCATCATTATTATCATTTGTTACCTGTCAAATAAATCCAAATTCCTTAACTAGGTACCTGGAACTTCCTACAGTTCAAAATCCTAATTAGCCTGTCCAAATTCACTGCTCACAATTCCTACACACGTATGTTTCAATCAAAACTTATTAATAAAATGTGCCATTCTTGAAATAAAAAATATACTTTTCTACTTCCATATCTTCTGCTCATACTTTAGCCCCCACTATTTTCATAAACCTTCACTGATCATAAACCCAGAGATTCTGCAGTGTTATAAAACCTTAAGGGCCTGAGATCCAATTCCAGAATTCCCACAGCATGGCTGTCTTCCATCTGTAGAAACACCTTCGGTGATGCAAAAGTCAGTACCATCCAAAGCAATCAAGTCCTTAGACTGATATTTCTGCCTATCAAAAGAGGTACTTTATTTTTAATTCAAATCAGATTCTGTGTAGTTTGCTCTTAATGGAAGTAGTTTTTAGTCACTTGAGTCGTATATAAGAAGTCATCTTTCTAAAAGATTCCAGGATGGAAGGCCACTGATGATCTTTGAATGTCCTCAAGATAGGATCACTGAAACTTGTCTTAGACTCAAAGCCTATTGAGTCTGAGATGTATCCAGCTCATCTGTGTACACCATAAATCATAGCAGTCCCTGTGCTGCAAGAACACCAAATACCCACCTTGTTGGCCAGCTCATGGAACAGGTTTCTGCCTCAGTATCTCTACTAAGAACCCTTATTACTTGTTCAGACTAGAATGTCACCCTAAATTGTGGGTGACTTAGGTAGACACTGAAAACCTAGTAAGTTCTCTCAGTCCTTTCTAAAGGGATAGAGTTCATCTCCCTGTAACAGATCTCTTACTGTAAAGAGACCGATCACCTGAATTATAGTTATAGCTATTATCTATGAAGTGGTTACTATATGTGCCAGACACTATGCTAAATTCATTTTATGAATTACCTTGATTATCAGCACAACCAACAGACATATGTATTATTCTAAATTTACTATTGAGGAAGCAGAAGCACTGAAAGATAAGCAACTTCCCCAACCATTTGTCAGCAAAGCCTCTCTAGAGCTAACATACTATTGTTTTTCTGACATTCAATCTGTTATCCCACTTCTTGGAAACCTGGTGCTACCTTTCTGGTTCAACCTGACATCCTTGGATAATTGTTACCTGAACATACCTGAGATCACAATGTCCTTTATAAATGGTGTATGGCTCAGTCCAGATAACTTCACAAGGGCCAGCCTCTGCTATCAGGTAAGAGTTCCTAGCATCAGACCCCCCCAATTTTTCCTCTCAGCTGAATACTGAGGGTCACTTTGTATGACCCCAAGACAACCTCCCCTAAGTTAAAAAAAAAAAACATCCATTTTGTCTGAATCCAGTTGTTATTTATCTTCCCTAAATATTCTGGACTTGAAGACGAGAGATCAGGATTCTACCACTAACTTACTGCATGGCCTTGGGCAAAACACTTAAACCTGTCAGGTCACAGTTTCCTCATCTATAAATTTAGGGTGTTAGACTAGTCCCTTCCAGCTATAAAATTCTGTGATTTTAAGATCAAACATGAAATCCTGATAGGAGGATTGTAATAAAACAGTAAAAAAGAAAGAAAATGGTCTGGTCTAGAAGATCTTGCTTATTTTATTATGAGTGTTTGGGGCTATGTTTACATCACTTAGAGACATTTAAAATGAGGACATTTTATAAGGCAAGAAACAAGAAAGCCCTCACACATGATATTTAAAATGTGGCTCCACAGTTCACAACACCTTCATCATGTATAAATAGAACATAGCATTTACAACCACTTACACTGTAATATATTTCTTTTGGCTGAGAGGCAATGTTCAACTACATGACTTTCTGAGAACACTGACTTTTTTCTTTATGTTGTTAGGTAAAGTAATGCTATTTTGCAAAGATATAGGGTCCTTAGGCACTCACTCTAATTATTACCGTGCTTTTTGTAAATAATTACAATGGCTCCCATTCATTAAGTACCTACTTTTAGGTCTGACTCTATGCTTGGTAATTTACATACATAATCTCATTCTTCCAAGAAGCCTGCAAAATATGTATAATTATCACATTGCACTCATAAGAAAATCACCTAAGAAAGCACAATAGCTTAGCTGAACAAATGTTAAACAAGAAACCCACGATGAGAACCCAAGTCTGTCAAACTCTGTTCTGCCAATTTGCCTTGAAAGAACTTAAAACTAGTCTACTCACTATTTAAATAATAATAGTAGTTAAATTTATTGAATCCTTATTATCTGATAACCCTTTCAAGACTCCCAGCAACTTCATCAGCTAGGCATTACCAGTATCCCCACGTTATAGGTATGGAAATTGTAGCATGTAAAAGTTAAATAATTTGTCCAGAGCTCCACAAACTCCTACCTGCAAACCACCTAAAATCTGACAGAAGCTCAAGATCTATATGAAAAGTATTAATTTCTTCTCATTTCATAAATTTATGTCTAGGAACATTAGATTGATAAGGCAATGCTTACAGAGTTTCAAATAAATCATGAAATTCTTCCACACACCCACGCATATACCAAGTATGTACATACAGAAATAACCACCCAGGCTTATACATATTCCAATATTCCTGTCATCATCTCAATTGCTTTACTATCTTTCTTTATGAAAACTACACAGGCCAGTTTCTCTACCCAAACCAGTGAGACCAATAATAATAATATTTCAAACAATTATCTCAGACTCAGCTGTTTCTACCATTTGACGTACTATCACATGAAAGCAAGTGGTTTAAAATTTAAATGTAAAAAGTAATTTATGAGAGAAAGTGTGATAGAATGACTTACTTTGAGATCCTAAAACTTAGGTTTCTTCTTATTGAAAATTATTATAAGTTGTCTGTTACCAGCCCAAAGAGAGAATCATAACAAATATTTTGTCAAAGAAATGAGAAAAAAACTTGAAAACTGGGAACTGAAATAATATATGGCCAGTTGTAAAATGTTTTAAATATCATAAAGTTTATGATAAACCTCAATTCCAAATAAACCCCTTGAAGTTGTAAACATACACTGTGTTGGAGTGTTTTAAAAATTTATACACAGAATCAAATTCTCCATTGCAACATTAATTTTCCATTACCTTTTCAATAGTATCCTATGAAAACATACACATATAGAAGATGGATACTTTATGATAGCAACACATTGGAGCCAGCGTAATGAGGTTTATGTCAATGTTTCCATTTAAGCTCCTTTTTTTCAGTAGGTTAATGACTGGACCATAAAAATGCAATTAAGTGAAATCTGGCAAGTGTGTTCTTAGTAACATTTTAAAAAACTGAAAAGAAACCAAAAGCAATGGCTGACCATTTGGAAGAAGACTCTTAAAATTATTTCAAGGAATAGGTCCTGTAAAAGAAAGTTGTACAATAGCTTTGGCAACACATTTATAAACATATTTTGGAAGTCTATTGCCAAATAAATTTAGTCATATCTTTTTCTATAAAATAATCTGTGACTTCAGACAGTTTGACATGTACATTCTTAATGGATCGGACATGCATCACCAGTAACATTAACATTTTTCCATAGTCACTAGTCACAGTATTTGGGAGTCCAGGTTTTCCTATGAAGGTGGTGTATTAAAGAGTGATGACATTCAATGTGAAATGAGACTCCCTTTAAAATTATACCTCTGATAACTGTTGACGGAATTGGGAACATGGGTCAGGAGTGGAAGACACATAGGTTAAGGTGTCAGCTCTGCCACTTGTGAATCTGTGTGATCCAGGCAAGCTATTTAACCTCTCTGTACCTCAAGCTTCTCATTTTTAAGCTGATTATAAAATGATATAGTACCTATATCACAGGGTCCATCCATTCAAAAAATTGAGCGTCTACCGGGGCAAACGGCACTAAACTAGTCTTTCTGAAACTTGCTTTATTTAAATACAATATGAAGTATTCTTAAATCATGGAAATTTCTGAGGCTGAAATATTAATGATTCTTAGTGATTATATGCTTTACAGAGGATTTTTTTTTTTGACAACTGGTTAACAACTCTAAGATGGTGGGGATAGAGTAGCAAATCATCTCAAATCACATTAATTATTTGGCTATTACAAAACATCTGTTTAAATGTGATAAATTAGCACCTCTACCCAAAATACCTGATGGTCAATTCAACAAATATTCACTGAGCATCCACTTTATTTAAGGAAGATGCCAAAGATCACATTGAATACGGATTCACTGAAACATCCTGGAAGGGGTAACAACTACAAGTTCAGGATTTTGTGATGCATTCTAAATGGAGGGAAAAACATGCAAATACAGCATACAAAAATGAACAGAAATATTTTTAGTTACAACAAAGAATTCAAAGATAGTGTAAAATGAAGCTGGATAAGAAGGTATAGGCCAAATTGTGAAAAGACCAAGAAAGCTTTTATACATGATTCCATGGAAGACATGTTGAAAGCTTTTCCAAAGGATTAAATGTAATGATACATATGGTAACTTTTAGCACAGTGCCTGCCTCATACCAACCACTCAAAATGCTAGTCAATAAATAATTGGTTTATTAAAAATTTAATTACACCATATTCTGAATACTCACGAAATACTGCCAACATATAAACACAGGACCACACAACATATTTCTACTCCACTATTGCTCCTACCACATTGCACTTACTTTATATTATAAATTTAAGACTGATTTAGATGCATTTAATTCCACTTTAATTGTGTTCCACAGGCTTTGGGGAATCAAAAAAAGATGCAAACAACCCCTTGAGTCTCCTAGGCCTGGTCTTGATCTGGG